>JAJMKV010000024.1:0-38489 GCA_030569375.1 Ogataea ganodermatis
CCCACGGATAAATAGTTTGCACAGCGCTGCTGCGTGCGGCTTCCAACCCACCCGCGCTTCCCAAAAGGGCATCCTGCCAGATATCCTAACTTTAATCCGGCGTGCGCGTGCACGCGCGTGCTTGCAGTGTTTTTTTTGCGGTCGTGCGGCTCGCCAAAAAATGCCGAGACTGGAATTACGTCAATTGTGCGTCGATCGACCCGCTGGCGACGATTTTGTTCTCTCCCCACAAAATAAACTCAACTCATCACTTTCCCAAATAAATAATAAATCTCTGGAGTGAGGGGAGTGGTATATATATAAAAAAAAAACTCCTCCCCAAAAAAAAAAACATATCCCACATCAGCTGTTGTTTCTCCTAACTCATCGCTCGCTCACATTCGGCCCGCTCACGCTCGCACTCGCTCACATCGCCATGGCAAACAACGCTTACGTCACGCTCCTGCTAGACTCCACATACCTTCCGGGGCTCCTGGCCGTAGTTGAATCGTTGAAACAAACCGGATCAGCATTCCCCATCCTGCTCTTGTACTCTCGAAGCAAAATTAACCAGGAAATTGTGCAATTGCTTGAAAACTCTGGTCTTTTTTCCCAGTATCTAGACATTGATGACAACCTCTTGAGCAGCAACAGTCCGGAAATCCTGGAAACTGTGCTCAAAAGACCCGAATTGGCACTCACACTGTCCAAGTTGAACCTTTGGAGGCTGACAGAGTACGAGAAACTGGTTTATTTGGACGCAGATACCCTCGTTCTGCGCAACATTGACGAATTGTTTGAGTTTGAGGTGGACGAAGGGCAAATTGTGGCTGCATCCGACTGTGGATGGCCCGATTTGTTCAATTCCGGGCTGTTTGTGTTTCGGCCGAGCTCTGTCACGTTTGACAGTCTGATGGGTTTTTACAAGACCCAAGAGTCGTTTGATGGCGCTGATCAAGGGTTGTTGAACGAGTTTTTCAACGGACACCCGTACACCAGAAAACTGAGAAATAATTGGATCCGGCTACCATTCATCTACAACTGCACATTGAGCTCGCACTACGAGTATTTTCCCGCACTGCGCAGGTTTGCGTCGGACTTGCGGGTGGTTCATTTTATTGGGGAGAACAAGCCGTGGAAGCATCCAATTGGCCGCTCGTTGGCCGGGGATTCTAGCTTATTTCAATTCAGCATTGGATCCGAGCCCAGAAACCTTTATGGGCATTGGTGGGACGTTTTCGAAAAGGTTTCTGTTGGAGGGAATGATTATGTTGGGTTGTTGCGTGTGAGTGAGAATTTGCAGCCCGCTCCGAAAGAGATGAAAACAGAAGTTGCAGCTGTGGAGGAGGAAGATTTCCAAGAGACAGTTGAAGAAGAGCACCAGGAGACAATTCCTGTTCACCAATACTACTACAAGAAGCCTGATTTCGTCCCTGTGTCGTATCCTCCGGAGCTGGGCGAAGCTTGGAAGCTGGCTGAGTCCAAGACGGTGAATGAGTGGGACTCGGAGGAGGTTGTTAGTGCCGAACCTGCTGTATCTGCTCAAGAAGAGTATGTGGCATTGCACCCGATTTTCCCGTGGGAAAGCAGTACTAGATCTGTGACGAGATCTTTTGACAACTCGTTTGAGAATCCGTCCAACCAGGGCAAAATTCCGTTTTTAGTTGGCTTTGACGATGGATCGGAGCTGGAGGAGTATATTGCAGAGGTTGAGGGGACTTTGGCAGACACCAAGAGAGAGGAGGAGCTCGATGAGGGGGAGAGTGAGGAGTTGGAGAACTTGCAGGCGAGCGCAACGAGCGCAACGAGCGAACCAACTGCAGAGAAACTCTCAAAGACAATTGAAAAAAGCTCTAATTGATCAACAACCCAACCCGCTCAAGCTTTGCTCGCGGTTCTACATTGCTAAACGCTTCGCATTCAACGGAAAGCAAGCTCATCACGTGCCAAAATCGGCCCTACATTGCTATATTTTAAACATTCAATTGATTATCTTGAAAAAAAGAAGATGAAAATAACTAGAGCAAGAGGAAAATAAACGAAAAAATTCAGATGACTCTACTGCGAAGGCACCGCCTGACGCAGACTAACCACAAGCGAAGCAACTGGCTTCTCTGCTGGTGTTGTGGAAATGATGAAAGTATTGGTCTGCTCGTGCGTGTGAATCACAACTGCTGAACCGACTGATACTGAGTGTTTCTCGAGCCAACATTCTCCCTCAACGCAGTCAACTGCTTCGATCTAAACGTCTCATAATGAACAAGAGCAGTGGACTCAATCAAATCATGCAAATGTGTTCTGGTCAAAAAGTCTCTCAAATAAACAAACTCGCACTGAGTCACGTCCTCAACGTTGATCAGCCCCCATCTGGTTCTTCTGCCTCTGACAACCTCGCCCGTTGGGGTTGTGATCACGTCCTCCGAGCCAATCACCGCGAACGGAAGCAGCGATCTAATGTCGCTGTTCAACTGCTTCTCGTCCTCGGTCAGGTCGTCCTCGCCGGTGTAGTACTCGTATGGGTACATTCTGAAGTTGTAGTGTCTAAATTGCTCCTGCAAAATGCTCTTCAAGTTGGCTCTTTCCTCGAGCGTGAGTGCGTCCGCCTTGGCAATCACAGGCACAACGTTGGCCACCTCGGTCAGTTTCGACAAAACCTGAATATCCAGAGTCTTGAGTCCGTAGCTCGTTGGCTCGATAAAGTACAGGATGCAGTGGACTCTCGTGTCCTTGATGTAGCTTTCTCTTGACGCGTTGAGCTCTTTTCTCAGATACTGGTTCTGTTGGTCCTTGATATACTTGAGAATTGGATCCCAGCACTTTTCGTTGTTGATCTGGTCGCCAAAACCAGGCGTGTCAATCACGTTCAGGTTCAGTTTAACGTTGTTCTCCAGAAGCGTCTGTGAGCTCACTTTCACCTCGGGGGTCTTGTCCACGGGCTCGTAAATGGTTTTTCTTCCGTTCGAGTCCACCAAATGGGAGCTAAAAAGAGTGTTAACCAGGGTCGATTTGCCCAGTCCGGAGTGGCCAACGAGCATCACGTTAAGCGTGAAGCCGCGCTTGAGCAGACGGTTCTCGATTTGCGTGGTGATCGTGTCGAATCCCACGTAGCTTTGTGGTTGTAGCACCGAGCCGGCGGATGATGGGGCCGCGGTTTGTTGGGCGCTTTCGATTTCAGCCATTTTGGGGAACAGACGGGTTGTTTTGCGTGTCACGTGAGCTCCTTGATGGGTGTGTTGTTTTGCTGGACCGGTTGGGGGTTCAGACAATTCAAATCGGTGCTTGGGTCGGGTTCATTGGAGAAGTGTTTATGTATATTTTGGCAAGTTTGTATTTTTACATTCCACGTAGACGCGTGAACAACAAGCTAGAAAAAAAAAAAAGGACTAAACGCGGTAAAACATCCTTGCACGGCTTAACCGTCGCGCACATATTCCGCACACTCTGTGCCGTCTGCTATTCAAAAACTTTTCAAACAAAAACTCATCCAACAGACCCTTCAACCCTCCTTCTCCAACAAACCATGTCGGTCGCACTCAGAGGAGGCGTTGTCGCCGCGTTGGAACAGCTCGAACAGCTTGCCAGCAGACTGCCGAAGCTCGCGCTGCCGGCACTGCCCCAATTATGGCCGCAGCAAAGCACAAGTCCCGATCCTAGACTAGCAGAGCTGGCCGATCAGCTTGCACAGAACCCTGAGTCCGCTCCGTTCTTTGTGGACAACGGAATTTTGCGCGCGGCACCAAAGAAGAAGACCTCGCACATGAAGAGAAGACAGAGACTTTATGCTCCGGGAAAGAAGCAGATCAAGCTGAACAACAACCTCAACAGATGTCCGTCCTGCGGAGGGTACAAGCGGTCGCACTTTCTGTGCATGAACTGCGTCTCTGAGATCAAGCAGCTGTGGAAGGAACAGGACAGACGCGGGGATGCCGAGCCGTACCAGGAGGAGTTCAAGAACCCGTTGGACGAGAAGGTTCTTTATCCTGGAAAGACAGAGCGGGAATACGAGAGAGAGTTGAGAAGGAAGGAGTATTTGGTCAAGAGGCCAAAGGTTTTGCCTGTTGAGAAGAATTAGCTGTACATAGTGTGTGATGAGTGGTTGTGTGCGAGCAAGCGCGGTACGAATGGTACGGTGCGAGCGGTGTGCGCCTCTCGTGCATTCGGCGAGCGAGAAACGTGAGTTTTTCTGCCAAAGAAATATATTAAACGATACTAAGATGAAGTATGACAAGGTCCAGGGATGTGAGTGAATAGACGGCGACGCTTTGTCGTCGATCGACGCGTCGATTCTTATCACCTGAAAAAAAAAAAAAAAAAAAAAAAAAAACCTTAAAAACCACAATTAAAAAAAAAATTCTCCCTGATCTGCCCATCTTGTTTTTTTGTTCCCCTTTTGTTTCTCTTGTTCTTCTACTACTCTACTTTTCCCACTTGTTTTTTGTTCGCTCTTTGCACGTTGTTTGCCACCTTGTCGTGATGCCCTCTGCAAGCTTTCCACCTCCAAAGAAACAAAAAACCTCCTCGCCCAGGTACATTTCCTCCTCGCTCCGACTCAATGTCTCCAAACACCCCAACCAAATCAGACCCTCTGGAAACCTCATCTTCTCCTCGGACGAGCAGATTGCGCGCACAAACAGGTCCATGGGCCGTTTACGCAGCCTCCCCGACGAGCTCATTTTGAAAATCGTGTCATATCTTGACTCCCCAGCAGATTTGGCCAGTCTCATGGCCACCAGCAGGTTCTTCTACGGGTTTGTGAGCTTTGACGATATCTGGAGACAGCTGTATCGGAGCCGTCCGGAGCTAAAGTTTGAAACGTGGCGTGGGTCATGGAAAAAATCGATTCTGCGGTGGCGACACGAACCTGCAGTCGATTGCAGCGTCGTTTACTCTGACCTCGTGTACACTCCATACCAGAACTCCCAGGTGGACTACAAAAAGATCTTTGAGCACGTGATTGTCTCAGAGCGTGAGGCAGCTAATTGCGAGTGTTTTGACGCCCGGGATCCACTGGCAACGCAACATCGGGGAAACATCCCGCGGATCCGCGAGGAGTCCATGGATACTGATGCATTTGAGGCCATTTGGCACAACCGGCCTTTCATTTTAAAGTCCAACAAGGGAACAGCTCCGCGCTGGCCAGAATGGAGCGTTTCTAAACTGGTTGAGCGGTTCCCAGACGTGGTTTTTCGCCAGGAGTCTGAATCGTGGAAGCTCAAGCTCTATGCTAGTTATGCGGCAGACAACCAGGACGAAAATCCTCTTTATCTGTTTGATTGCGATTCTGCAGCGATGGAGGAGCTGCGGACCGAGTTTACGCGGCCGAAGCCGTTCTCTGCAGACTGTTTTGACGTGTTTTCCCGCGGAGACAGCAGCTGTCGTCCCGATCACACCTGGCTGATTGTCGGGCCCGAAAGATCGGGCTCGACTTTCCACAAGGACCCCAACAACACGTGTGCGTGGAACACGACTCTGGACGGCTCTAAGCTCTGGGTGATGCTTCCTCCGGACATGAGACCGCCTGGAGTTCACACGAGCGAGGATGAGAGCGAGGTGACCTCGCCGCTAGGGCTGGCGGAGTGGGTTCTTTCGGGTTTCTACAACGACTCTGTGCGGCTATCTGAAAGCTGTACGAATCGGGACGGATTGAGCTGTGTGATTGGCGTGACAATGCCTAACGAGTGCCTGTATGTTCCGTCCGGGTGGTGGCACACGGTGATTAATTTAGAGAGCACGGTGGCTTTAACGGCGAACTTTGTTCCTGCGTGCAAGCTTGGCCGTGTTTTGGACTTTTTCCAGCACAAACGGCACCAGGTTTCAGGTTTTCACGGGGACACGTTTCTTGGTTTTGCGCGGCAATTGGTTGCAGACGGAGTTTTAGACCAGGCAGTTTTTGACGCCAAGTTTGCTGGTCTAGAGGGGCTGGTGAGCGGTGAAGATGTTGGTGAACTGGAGTGTGTGGAGCTTCCTGTTTTCGAGCTGTTTGTGGAGCTTTTGCGGTTGAATGGGATGGAGGAGGAGTTGAAGAGGGGGTTGGAGGAAGGGGAGAAGGGAAGGGAGGTGAAGTTACGGAAGTCGGAGGTTTGGGAGAGGTTGACGGGGGGAGGTGGTGGGTTTAGTTTTGGGTTTGGGGGTGAGGATGAGGATGATGAGCAAGATGAATGAGCAACTGACGAGCGAAGCGAGTCATTGTGAGTCATTTACGAGTCATTGCGAGGAGAGATCACCCGTCATTGCGAGGAAATATCACCCGTCATTTGAGACTCGCAATGACTCGCTTCGCTCCGAAATATCACCCGTCATTTGAGACTCACAATGACTCACAATGACTCGCTTCGCTCGTCATTGGCTCGTCATTCGCTCGTCATTGGCTCGTCATTGGCTCACCATGAAACTTTTATAGAGCAGCCCGGAACAAATGGAACTACAAATTCAATAATCATTCAACTAACCTTTAGCAGACTCGATCTTTGGATCCTCTATGGAGTGATCAAAAGACGAGTAAATTACGTGGATTCATTTGGTTCATTGCACCTCTATTCTTTGCTGATTGCTTCGCTCGTCAGTTGTTACTAATTGCAGCCGAAACGTTCTCATAAACACCCAAGAAAATAGCTCCACCGGCACTAATCCACATGGTTCTCGGGCCGATTCCTCTCAAGAACGCCGAATATCCCTCCTCTCTCGCGATCTTGCCAAACAGCTGGAAAACAGGGATCCGCTCCTTGCTCAACATCAGTCTCGTCTTGAGCAAATCCAACGGCGTCGTTAGTGCCGCGGCAATTCCACCGGCAATTGACCCGCATACACATCCTTTGAGCGGAGAGAGAGACTCGCCTTCGTATTCTGCCCACTTCAACTTCAAGTGCTCGTACAGCGGGAATTGAATCATGGTGAACGGAATCTCGCGCATGATGGTGGTTCCCCAGCCTCTGTAAAGTCCGTTCCAAACACCCTCGCCAGAGCCGTTTGTGACGATGTATTTGAAAGACTCATAGGAGTTTTTGAACTGCAACGACTGGGTCCGTTGTTTGATCACCTCGGCCGGAACACGCACCATACACGCGGCAATCTCGCCAAAAGAGGCGCTCAACATGTGCGCAACGTTGACAGCGGTGGTTTTGTTGTCGAACCGGCCAGAAAGCTCTGTTTTCAGGTACTTTTTGGACGTGTCGTATGTGACAAAAAATAGCGACGCCGAGGGAGCAGACGCAATCACCGCGGAACCAAGCCCGCGGTAGAGGCCCTTGAAGCCTCCGTTGGCGAAAAAGCCTCCGCGGGCTTGAAGTCGCGTTTTGAGCGTGTCTATGGGGAAGAATGCGAGATCGGTCGCCGTTCCAGCGGCTCCTCCAGCCTGTGTGAGATGTTAGTACGTAAGCGATCACGAGAGCCACTGCAACAAGCGAGCAGACTCGCTTTGCTCAGCTCGTCTTTTGTATGTCTTTTTCTGTACTCACCACCAAAGACACTATAAACTCCTGCGAACCCATCTTGGCCAAACACACATCCTATCGGTCGTAAGCTGCTCTCTTCAACTTTCACATTTTTCACTCCTCGAGATCTCTTTGGATCGCGTCGACGTGTCGACGGGGAGATTTTCGTCGACACAGTCCGCACTCGACGCGATTTTTCTCAGCACCCCTCAGTTGCTCAAGAGAAAAAAAAACTTTACTAATCTATTTTCTCTTGTCTCTCCCACTCCCTTCTTCTCCTTCCCTCTTCCTTCCCAACCCTCTCCAGTACAAACCAACATGATCAGAGGCAGCGTCGCAGGATTTTACAGGCGTCCCAGTGCCGCACGCATCGCTGCTGCGGGCCCAGCTTTTGCGCAAACCCCGAGGGCAAACTCAGTGGCGATTCGGTCGCTAATGTCGACGGCAACTGCTCAAACATCGTCAACCTCAGTCAACAAGGCTTCTCCAGTGTCGACGGCGTCGACCTCTTCCGTCGAGCCACCTCAAGGCTCGTCCTTGTCGCTTAAAAATGCCCAAAGAGACTCGTCTCTGTTTGGCTCAAGACCCATCTATCTCGACATGCAAGCAACAACCCCCGTGGACCCCCGTGTTCTCGACAAAATGCTCGAGTTCCTCACCGGAGCGTACGGAAACCCGCACTCTTCAACCCACGCGTACGGCTGGGAGGCCGACAAGCAGGTGGAGGCTGCCCGGCAGAACGTGGCGGACGTGATTGGCGCAGACGCAAAGGAAATCATTTTCACCTCCGGAGCCACCGAGTGCAACAACATGGCTATCAAGGGTGTTGCCCGGTTCTACGGCAAGACTAAAAAACACATCATCACCACTCAAACCGAGCACAAGTGCGTTTTGGACTCGTGCAGACATTTGCAAGACGAAGGGTTCGACGTGACGTATTTGCCTGTTAACCCAGACGGACTTATCAATCTGGAGGACCTGGAGAAGGCAATTCGCAAAGACACCGTTCTGGTGTCTGTTATGGCTGTCAACAACGAGATTGGTGTGATTCAGCCTCTGGAGGAGATTGGCCGGATTTGTCGTAAAAACAAGGTGTTTTTCCACACCGATGCGGCACAGGCTTTCGGAAAGATCCCAATCGATGTGAACAAGCTAAATATCGATCTTTTGTCGATTTCCTCGCACAAGATCTATGGTCCAATGGGAATTGGTGCCTGTTATGTGAGGAGAAGACCAAGAGTTAGACTTGATCCACTCATCAATGGAGGAGGTCAGGAGAGAGGTTTGCGTTCTGGAACGCTTGCTCCGCCGCTTGTGTGCGGTTTTGGTGAGGCAGCCCGTCTCATGACTGCTGAATACGACGCGGATCACGCTCACATCACACGTTTGTCCGACAAGCTGATGAACAACCTGTTGGCCATGGAACACACCCAGCTGAACGGTTCAAAGACAAGACGGTACCCAGGCTGTGTGAATGTCTCGTTTGCGTACGTTGAGGGTGAGTCTTTGCTGATGGCTTTGAAGGACATTGCTCTGTCGTCCGGGTCTGCGTGCACGTCTGCGTCGCTGGAGCCTTCCTACGTTTTGCACGCGTTGGGTGCGGACGACGCTCTTGCGCACTCGTCGATTCGGTTTGGAGTGGGCCGGTTCACCACTGAGGAGGAGGTGGACTATGTGGTTCAGGCGTTGACGGAGAGAGTGAAGTTTTTGAGAGAATTGAGTCCGCTGTGGGAGATGGTGAATGAGGGCATTGATTTGAACTCGATTGAGTGGGCGGGACATTAAGTGAGTACGAGCACAGGCACACTGAACAATGTCTCCACTTGTTATTTCGTGTATGGATAATTGGATATCTTATTGCAAAAGAGAAACATGAAACCTGTATATAAGTACACAATGTCCAACCATAAGAGGCAGAAATATGCTGTAAAAATTAAATAAACGGAAAGAAAATGGGTAAAATTTTGAATGTGATTGCATTATTCGTCGTCACTAAGATCTGGATTTATCACTCGAAGACCTCCTGCTCGGGTGTTGGACGCTGCGGCGCCACCTCCTGTGGCTGCGTTTGGCAAGGAGCCATCGCTGAAACGTCTGTTAGTGCCTGGCATGTCGAGTCGGTCGTCTTCAGAGAGGAAACCAAATTTATTGACTCCGATTGCTGCTGCTGTGAGACCCGAGATTGTATTTCTTGGGGAATTGAGCATTGGAGGAGCGTCTTTTTCGTTGATGGACTCTTCGTCATCGTCGTTTCTCCTTCTGATCCAGAAGAAGAGGATGAGTGCCAATAGCAGCGCCAAACCAACCACGACACCGATCACGATTCCTGCAATGGCACCTCCGGAGAGCTTTGAGCTAGAGGAGGATTTTTTCTGGGAGTTTTTCGAGTCCGAGGCGGATGCGGACGGGTTGGCTGTGGAGGATGCGGAGATTGACCTTGTTATGATGATGATTGATGTTTTAGTTTCTCCTGGGGAGACTGAGGTTGAGATGAGAATTGACTCTGGGGAGGAAGTTGTTGTTGGTGTGGCGGTGCTTGATGTGGCTGAGGAGGAGGAGGAGGAGGAGGTTGTGGTTGTGGATGAAGAGGAGGAGGAGGAGGATGTGGTTGAACTGCTGGTGGAGGATGTGGAGGAGACAGTTTCAGAGGATGAAGATGGCGATGGAGAAGGGGAGGAGGTTGTGGTGATTGTGGAAGATGTGGCTGAGGAGGAGGTTTCTGTCGAGGAGGAAGATTCTGTGGCTGAGGACGTGGCTGAGGAAGAGCTTGAAGTCTCGACAGAACTGGACTCGGCCGTGCTGGATGCCTCTGTGGAGGACTCATTGGTGCTGGAGGCTTCGCTCGACGACTCGGTGGTGCTGGAAGTCTCGGCTGAGGTTGATGTGGAAGTTTTGCTGGATGTTTTGCTGGATGTTTCAGTGGATGTTTCACTAGATGTTTCACTGGAAGTGTCGCTGGAGGTTGCGCTGGAAGAGTCTGAGTCGTCTGCGGCATCCGAGTCGACATAGACGGAGTAATAATCCGATCCACCGCAGTCCTCGAGATCGTAGCCGTAACAGCTGGTGTTGCAGTGGGAGTCACTACTGGCGTCGCCGGAAGGTTCAGAGTCGCCGCAGTAGCACTTGTTACCTCCGATGAGGGCCGCTATGACGCTTCCCTCGCACTGGGACTCGCAGTGCGAGGAGGACTGGTATATGTAAGTGTCTGAGAGCGAGAGGGAGGAGACTGCGGAGGAGGAGTAGCAACCGAGGTATGTGAAGGATGCGTTGACGGGTCTCTGGACGGCTGCGAGGGCCGCGAGAAGGGCGAAGGTCAGGGGAGTTGCACGGGGCATTGCGGGAGCTCACTTTGTCGCCAAGAAGGGGCAAGATGGTGGCTCGCTAGGGGAGGGTAATGAGTGTGTTTGGGACAATTTTGCAGCCAGAGGGGGAGTGGCCTGAGATATTTTGCAGTGAGTGAATATCCTGGCAGCTGGTTAGTATTTTGAGGCTGATGATGACAGCACTTTTGACAGAGGTCAATTACGGGTAGCAATGGTGGAAGAGTGATAGGTCAGAGGAAAACAAAACAACATAAAAATAAACAAACAAGATCACCGAATCTGAAAAGATGCCAAAGAAAAAATTGTTAGACAATAGGGGAGGTTTTGACAATAGGAGAATTGGCGGGATATGCGCGTCGGCGAGCGAGCGACGAGCGCAGCGAGGAGCGAACGACGATCGAACAACGAGCGACGAGCAAACGACGAGCAAACGACGAGCGCAGCGAGGAGTGAGGAGGAGTGAGGAGGAGTGAGGAGTGTGGCGCGAGGCGCGAGTCGATTCGCAACGTTGTTGGTTGTAACTTGCAATGTTTCCAGACATTTTTGACTGCCTTGAAAAATTCCCGGAGCGGCTCAAAAGGCACGTAGACAATAACTGAGTGAGCCGGGTGGCTAGAGAGGTGGAGCAGACTATATTGGCACAAGAGTGGTGGGTAAGAAAGCAGGCAAAGTTTGGGGTGTTTTGGAGTGACCACAGAGTTGAAGAGGAGTGTGGATTAGAAGGGTGCATCAGGGTTTTTGTGGATGTGATTGGAGAAGGGAGCATCAGGGTGTTGGTACGACATCAATTGGAGAGACAATGGAGAGGTGGTGATTATTGAGGTACTGTGAGGGTTTATTGAAGGTATATAATTGTGAGGTTGTGATATATGTGAGAGGTTTATTGATGTGAGATGTTAATATGTGAGATTATGATATATTTGAGATGTTAATATGTGAACTGTTAATATATTGAGATGTTAATATGTTTTATATATTAATATATTAATACGTTTTATATATTAATATGTTATGTCAATATATCAATAATATGTATTAATGAAGATACAACCATGTAGACATGTTCTACCCATGATCAAAAACCCTAAGGATATATCGAACGAAAATTGGTAGCTTTTTCTACTGTAAATGTTGCTACCATTTTCCAGTGTACAGTATTTCCGCATTTTTTTGGTGAAGCAAGTGATATTGACCGGTTCCTGCAAAATCCCTTGTGTTTGTACCAGCTAAACACTGTCCAGTATGGGTAAATATTGACGTTGCAACATATAACTGTGGAGAGAAGTAGAGTTTATTATAATTTAGAGAAGTGGAGTTTATGATAAATTTGGAGAGAAGCAGAGTTTATATAATTTAGAGAAGTAGAGTTTAGAGTGGTTGTATAGGGCCTCTTACAGGCCCAAGTTACGCGCGTGTTGTTCAAACAGTCGCATTTCAGGTCCATAACACAAGCGTGAGTATATTCATAATCAAGTATTGGCTACTACTTATCTGTGATCCACTGGAACTACTTCAACAACCGTGTCACCTCACGAGCAACAGCATCACCCACCTCGGTCGTCGAAGACTTGCCTCCCAAGTCGGCAGTCATCACACCCTGGTCCAAAACAGCCTTCACAGCCTGCTCAATCACACGGCCCTCCTCCACCAGGTTCAGCGACAGCTTCAACATCATCGCGGCAGAGAGAATCGTGGCAAGCGGGTTCACCTTGCCCTTCTCCAGGTCTGGAGCAGAACCGTGGCATGGCTCGTACAAACCAAACGCCTCGTTGGAGTCTGGCAGCGACGCCAGCGACGCAGATGGCAGCAAACCAAGCGAGCCTGGAATCACAGAAGCCTCGTCGGAGATAATGTCACCAAACATGTTGGACGTGAGAACAACACCGTTCAACTTGGTAGGCGACTTCACCAGAATCATCGCAGCAGAGTCGATCAACTGGTGCTGCAAAGTGAGCTGTGGGAACTCGTTCTTGATGGTCTCCTCCACGGTCTTTCTCCACAGACGCGACGACGCAAGCACGTTCGCCTTGTCCAGGGACCACACAGGGAGTGGTGGGTCGTTTTGCAGAGCCAAGAACGCCGCCATCCGCGTGATACGCTGCACCTCCGGCACAGAGTACGCCTCGGTGTCGGAAGCAAATCCGGATCCGTCATCCTCCTTTCTCTCGCCGAAATAGATACCTCCAACAAGCTCTCTCACCACCACAAAGTCCGTTCCCTTCACAATCTCCGGCTTGAGCGGCGACAGGTCCAACAGCGCGTCCGAAGCAAAGCTGCACGGTCTCAGGTTGGCGTACAGGTTCAGCTCCTTTCTGATCTTGAGCAAACCTTGCTCAGGACGAACCTGGCCGGTTCCCCACTTTGGACCACCCACAGATCCGAGCAAAACAGCATCGGCCTTCTTGGCAGCCGCCAGAGCCTCGTCGGTGATGGCCTGGCCCGCCGCGTCGATCGCCGCACCTCCAATCAGATGGTGCTCAAAGTTGAACTTGATTTCTGGCTTGGCGGCGGAAATCGCCTCCAGAACCTTCACAGCCTCGTCCACAACCTCTGGGCCCACGTGGTCACCCGGCAGCAGCACAATGTTCTTGGTAGTCATGTTTGATAGCGTTGCTTTGTATAAAAACGGCACTACCGGGGTAGAAAAGAGACAGCTTTAGCTGTGAAAAATGCACAGGACTCAATTTTTTCATCCTCCTCGAGATTCGCTCCGGTTACCGGCCCAGTGAGCGGGCCCGCCAAAAAAAAAATCACTACACTCTACAAGCGTCGATCGACGCGACTCTAGAAAACGTTCTCCTTCAACTTGTTCAATCTACCTAGATCTGCTCACTGATAAACTGGTCAATGTCAACCTCGTTCAACGGAGCATTGCCTGCATTGTTCACCGCGTGGCTCTTGCTCTCCTCACGCAGCTCGATTCTCTTCAGCTTACTCAGCGGACCCCAGCCGTGCACAGGAGCATTCAACTGGAACGGATTCAAAAACTTGACAGACTGCTTGAAGAAGTCGCCCTGAGTCACAATCTCGTGGATCAGATCCTCTGCGCAGATGATTCCGTACTCTCCCAGCTTCTCCTCAATCAAATTGTTGTCGTCGAGATTCACCGTCTTGCTGTGGCCCTCCTCGTCGGTCACAGTCACAGTCGCTCTCTTCTGTAGCAGATTTCTCACAGTGGCCAGCGACGGAGTTCCAATCACCACGTACGGGTTGATCAGTCTCAAAAGCGGTCTGATGGTGGCGTTCACCTTGATGAACGTCCCCGTGTATGTGTGTTCAAGACGCAGCAAAGACAAGACTTTTCTAGCCTTGCTTGGAACCTTGGCTCCGTGCGGTCCTGGAACTCTAACCACAAAGAGCAGCTTGCTCTCCTCTTCCTCGCCAGCTGTCTCGCCAGAGGTCTCGGCCTTCACCTTCTCGTTTTGCGTCACACGTTTCACTCTGTACTGCTCTCTCTCGGAAGATCTGTGCTTGGCCACCAATGTCTCGGCTCTGATGAACTTGGCCTTTCTTCTCTCCTGCTTCTTTCTCTTTTGGTCCTCGATTCTCTTTCTGGCCTGTTCCTGTTTTTCCAGACGCAGTCTGTCGGCCTGCTTTCTTTTTTTGAGCAAAACCTCTGGGTTGCTGTTAAGTTTCTGTCCGACTTCCGACATAGTTGTGTGTGGTGATGGGTGATGGGTGGAGCTAGGTGGTTGTATAGACCGGTGACTTAGATCTACAAATTATTTTTTTTTTTTTTTTTTTTTTTGAAATTTTTTTTTTATTTTTAAAAAAAAAAAAAAAAAAAAAAACTTTCAAGTCGTGTAATTAGCATTTCCTCCTGGTGTACAGATGTATACACCGGTACAACTAGTACAACTTCTCAACTTTCCCCCGTTTCTGTCTCTTGTGCAACTCCAACGCACTCACAAAATCAAGCAGCTTGCTCCATTCGCCCGCAAAAACACTCTTGCCAAACTTCTCCTGCGCCACGTAGTTGGAATTCCACCGTAACCTCGCTCTCTCCTCAGCACCAAGCGTCTCCGCACGCGCAAAGCACTCCCACAACCGGTCGTACTTGAGCTCCTTGTTGTAGTCCGGGTCTGAAGGGTCGGTGAAAAACAGCCCGGACCTCGCCGAGTCGTTCAGAAGCGTCGACTTGACAGAAATAATCTCCTTCGTCTTCGGGTCCACAGGCATCACAATGTCGTAGAGAGGACCAGCACTCGCGTGCACAATCGGGATCAGCCCGTACAGCATGTACTCCACCACGGAGATTCCGAAGTGCTCGTTCCACATCGCATTGATTCCAAACTCCGATTTTGCCAGATACTCATCCACTTTTTCACGCGGACAGTTCACCTCGATGGTCACGTGACCGTCGAGCTGCAACTCTGCAACCAAAGATTTGAGCAGCTCCACCGTCTGTTTGTCCGCCTCGGTGCGCGTGGAGCCCACCAAAACGAGTTTGTAGGGGTTCTGCGACTGCTCGCTGTATGTTTTGTACTCTCGAAGGAGCAATTCGTGGCGCTTTTCCGGCCGAAACTGCGCAATGTAGAGCAGAATACGTTCTTTTGGAGAGCTAACCGGCCCGATAATCTTGGTCTCGTCGATCCCTGTTGGCGGATACATGACCGTTGGCGGGTACAGGTCAACGACGCTTTTCCAGATGGACTTGATGTGGTTCAAAGTCCAGGTGGAGTTGCAAATACTCACGTCAATAAAGCCGCCAACAATCTCATAGAGCTTCATCATGGTGCTCCAGTATGCGTATTTGGCCCAGCCGTACGGGGTTTTCAGGTTCAACTTGCCCAGCATGTCCGACGAGATCAGCGGGTAATGAATGTACGAGACGATGGGGATGTTGAGGAAGATGGAGATCAATGGGTAGGTGAACGGGAGGCCCATAGTGTCGATGAAGACGTCTGGGACAAACTTTGAGAGGGCCAAAAGACTCACGTAAACCGACCCGAGCGCCTGGCCAATGATTGTGAAGTGTCTCCAGGACTTTCCGTCCACGAGCCACTTGTGTTTGTTGTTCAATTGGATGAAAACGAGTCTATCTTGCACCTGAGGGTCAAAGAAATTGAGGCCAAAAGTGGCCTTTATCTCCTTCAGGAGCTCCGAGACCGTCTTGTCGTCGTGCGACGTGAACGTGTAAACGACGGCGATGTTGCGGGGCGAGTGTTCAAGTGTGCTCATCACGGCCTCCCAGAGGACACGTTCTCCGCCGCCGTTTGCGTCGCTGTAAGGGTGGAAAAAGCCGACGGCGAGTCTGCGGTTCTCGTTTTCGGGCGCAATTGGCTTCAGACGCTCGTCAAACTCTGCGTTGTCCTCCTTGTCGATCCGCGCAATGCGGAGGCGGTCGGAGCTGTGTTTTGGTGCCGTTTTTTGCGCCGCCACGAGGGGAACTGTGGAGTACAGCTGTGGTTTTTTCGCCGCAAGAACCAGTCTTCTGCGGATCGAGCCGTGTTTGAGGCCCACTTTGGACTCGGGAATGGCCCCGTTGTGTTCCAGAGCCGTGTTGATAAGCTCGCGGTACCCGTCGGGCGGAACGGCCAGGAATCGCAGCAGGAAAGCCTGCATTCCTCTGTAGCCAAGGAAAGAGAACAGTGCGATTCCAAACACCAGCACGGAAAACGTGTTCCGGTATTGGGGGTTGTTGTAGAACGCCACGGGCGGTGCCGTTGCCTCGGGGAACACCATCAGTGGTGTCTGGGGGTTGTTCATGGCGGGTTGTGGGGAATCGACAAGAGGTGATGGTGGTGAGGAGAATTTTTTGGCTGCAAATGTGCGAATTTAAAGCAAATAACTAGCGAGGCGAGCAGGGCAATTTTCGGGGGAAGCAAGCTACAGCAAGAGCAACAAAAGATACCAAAAGACGTCAAATGTTGCCAAATGTTGCCAAATGTTGCCAAATGTTGCCACAAAGCTCCCTCGCACTCCGCAAGAACCACCTTCTCCAGCCCCTCATCCTAGTAGCTTCGCTCGTTGTATGCTCACCCCGAAATTGAATTTTACAAGCGATTGATGGATACCAAGCAATTGACAATCTGCCAGCAAGTGTGCACATCCACCACCACAAAACCAGAGACCTGCCAGCCTCAACGGCGGTGTCGTTGACACCTTAAACTGGCCAACTCCGTAGGTGCGAGGTGTCTGGTTGGTGCGAGGTGTGATGAGTTCTAGCAAGCGAAGCAAGCACTGAGAGGAGAACGACCGACAGTGAGCCACCAGTGTCTAAACCGAGGCCATTACCAGTACCTAAACCGAGGCCACTACGTAAGCCGTTTGTGGGAACTAATTGAGCTTTGTAGGCCGTTTGCAAGTGGACTCGCCTGCTTTCTCTTTGGACCTCAAACCAAGCCAAGCCTAAGCGTAGAATCGACTCCACTACCCTTTCACCCCTCAATTGCCAGTTGTAGATGTTGAATCAGGCACTTGGACCAATTGAGCCATCGTTGAATGTCAGAATATGTCGAAAATCGAATTGTCAAAAGAACAAATTGTCAAAAGTTGCCAACCTCTCTGCTACCTGCTAAATTAGTTATACCCAGTTTGCGCTTCGACACACCTTCGTAAGGTCTTGGCAACTATTACTCACTCAAAAACTATGAGCAAAACGTTACTGTATGAAATTCAGAGGTATTGAAATACGATTATAAGAGCTCATTATACTTGAGCTGACGAAAGAACGGGAAGTAAGTAGTGCGTTTAAGGCCGTTGGGGTCTGTAAAAGCGGTTGTTGATGATAGAATGAAGTTGTGTGCTGTAACACACACTTCTTCCAGGTTATTCCGGGGGACTTCAGGTGTTTGGCGATTTCTCGCAAATTACTAGCAAATGACGAGCAAATGACGAGCAATCTCTCTTTGCAATCTCTCTTCTCAGTCTCTCCTCGCAGCCTCTCTTTGCAGCCTCTCTTTGCAGCCTCTCCTCGCAACCTCTCCTCGCAACCTCTCTCCTCGCAAATTACTCGCAAATGACTCGCTTCGCTCGTCATTCGCTCGTCATTTGCTCGTCATTTGCTCGTCATTTGCTCATCACATCTGCGTCTCCTTCTTCGACTCATCCGACAACGTCACATCCGCAAACCGATCATTCAACGGCTCGTCAACATGACCATCCTTCGTGTCCGAGTCCAGGGTAATAAACGAGTCGCGTCTGCCGTTGAGGCTGAACCGCTTCGCGCCAACGTCCGCCAGCTCGTCGTGCCCAGAAGGAACGCTCCGAAACACCTCGTGGTGCACAGGCCGCGTGCTCTCATCTGCAATTGATACAACCGCCTCGTCCGTCACCATCGACGGCGGAATCGCCGAGCTGTCCAGCTCCGAAGACGGCAGCGTCTTGGACGTGTTCTTCGGCAAGCTCAGCACCGTGTCCAGCGACTTGTTGGTGAGCGACGCGGACGGCGACTGCGTCGAAGCGCGGTGGAAGCTCGACTGGTCGGTGATGTTGCTCAGCTGCGTCGTTCTCCGGTTCTTGACAGAAACAGAGTTCGACGCCGAAAGCACCGACGACGACGCCAGCGACGAGAGCCGCTCCTGCCTCTTGCGCTCCCAGCCCAGCGCAGACCGCGCCTGTGGGTTCGGCATCGCCGTCGTCTTCTTGATGTCGCTGTACCAGTTCATCATAAGGTCGTAATTCTCGGCTCTAAACACCCAGTTGTGGCCCTTGCGCAAAAGACCGTTCTGCTTCGCGTGCAGCACAAACTTGTGGTACGAGTTGGGGTTCTTCTCGTCTTTTCTCGAGTGCTCTGCAAGCTGGCAGTCCTCGAGCGCCAGTGACATCAGCGGAACAGGGTCCTTCTTACGGTCCGACGACTTGAACTCGTGGATAAAGCTCGGCGTCAGCACGTACCAGCCTTTGGAGTACGACTTGAGAAACTTGGACTTGCGCTCCAGGTACCCGGACCGGATCTCAAAGCCCAGCGGGTCGTTTTGGTAGTTGTACCTGATCTCGCTCATGTGCCGCATTGGGAGGTTCAAGTCGATGAAATTCTTGGTGTCTTTGGTCACAAAAGCGTCCCACTCAAACGCCGGGTCCTTGGTGAGCAGGCCGCTGTCCAGCTTTGAAATGAGCCCGTCAAAAACATTCTGCGCCTGCTGCCCAAGCAGCTTCGCATACACGGTGAGCGCCGTCTGGATCTCGATGTAAACCACTTTCTCGAGCTCTTTTGCCGACGTTTGCAAGTTGTTGAACGCCTCGTGCAGATAGTTTTCCTCTGTGAGCTGCCGTTTAATCATCCGGTTCAACGCGGTCCGCAACAGGTACGGGTCGTCCTTCGGTTGCAGCTCTGATGGGTTGTGTTTCGAGGTGTCGATCGCGCGCGTGTACGCTGTGAGCTCCGCCTTGGTCTCCTGTTGGTAGCGGTTCACCTGGTTCTTAAAATCGCTCTGCAAGGACTTGATCTCTTTGATCTTCACCAGCAAGTCTCTTTTGAGGTCTTCGAGACGCGGAATCACGCTGCCGTTGAGCTCTTTCACGGCCGCCTGCGCTAGAAGCGCCGCGTTGGAGTGGTACTGGTACAACACCGTCGGAAGGTCCTGAATGGAGCCGTTTCCGAGGGGCAAAAAGAGCTTCTGGGCAATGTCAAACTCGAGGTTCTGTTTCGACAGCTCGGCCGAGCTCGACCCAGATCCGTCCTTGTGGCCGCTCGAAAACAGCCCGGGCCCGCCGCCCGACGAGCCCGCACTCACACGCACCGGCTGGTAGTACTCGCCGTCCAGGCCCTGCGTCATGAACGGGAACGTGATGGCGTGGTGGAGCCGGATCTGCTGTCTGCTGATTTCCTCGTGAACGGACACAATTTCCTTGAGGTAGTGGAGCAAGCTGGCCACTATGGAGCGCCAGAGTCCAAACCGCGACGCCAGCACGTCGGTTGGGTTCGCATCGGTCGGAATCAGCACCGCCAACGGGTCCGAGGGGTCTTTTCTCGCCGCCTTTTCCCGCTCCTTTTGCCTCAAGTTGTGCAAAATCTCCTGTGTGGACGACCGGTTCGACTGGAAACTGCGCGTCTGTTCCGCCTGTTTAATGCGCTGCTCGTCGAGCTGTTTCAGTTGCAGCTGGTTTTGCAACAGCTGTTGCTCTGAAACGAGACTCATGGGAGCTGTGTAAAGGGCTTTTTATCTCGGTGTAATGATGTGCTCGCAGCCGTCTTGCGCGTTGTTGCTGCTGTGTGTATGTGCGGGCTGTGGCGAACTGTTGGTGCGCGCGCGGTTGTTGCTCGTAATGCTGTGCAAAAATGCCTCTTGCGCTGAGGGCTGTCACAAAACTGTCTAAATTCAAGTGTGTTATTCCATATATTTTTGGATGGCCATTTCCAAACATCCAATTTCCCAATCCGGAAAGTGCCATCCTTGCACAGAAACTTTGTTCTGCGCCGCGACCCCACCGACTCCCGCGGGTTTGGCTGGCGAATTTGTCCCGCGACTTTTTCGTGCCAGTTCCGTGACCCCTAAGCCACCGCCGCCACCACCACGCGAGAACGCTCGTCGCCAGCCTGCTCGCTTACTAGGAACAATCGTCGCCCCACTACTCCTTCCGCCAGCCCGGCCAGCCACTCGCTCACCTCACCTCACCACTTGTTCCATACATGAAAAAAACTTCCAGTGCGTGCAAAGGGCTATTTCCTGATTAGGAAACCAGGGCGATTTTGATAACAGCTGTAATCCCGAACGGTGGTGATTGCAAAGTTGCGCACTTGTGCACTTGCGCACTCGTCGCGGTTTGTTTCGGCTGCTGCGTCTGATTTTGCTTAGGTTGCTACTGCGGAGTAAGCTCAATTGAACAGCCACAAACGCTTGTTGTGCCCCCCTCACTCTTCCCCTCCTTTCCCCTCCCTTCCACCCATGCACATCCTAGTCGTCGGAGGAGGAGTCATCGGACTCACCACCGCACTCACCCTCGCAAAGTCTCGCCCCCACGACTCCATCCTCCTCGTCGCAAAAGACCTTCCCGGAGATAACGACCCCCTCTACACCTCCCCAAAGGCAGGCGCCCACTGGACAAGCCACGGAGCTCTCCTCGACCAACGTCACCTCCTGGGCTACAAAACGTTCCTCGATCTCAGCAAAAACCCAGAATGCTGGATCCAAACTATTACCCTCTACCAAGGCGACATCGGACCCGCACCAAAATTCCACGAGCCATGGTTCGCTAACCACGTCCTCGACTACAAGTTCCTCGGCTCAGACGAATCAAAGTTCCCCGGAGTCTCCAACCTCTTCAGCTTCACCTCCTTCACCATCTCCCCAACCCCTTATCTTTTCTTCCTCCTCAACCAGCTGCTGCGCCACAACGTCTGCATCCAGCGGATGTGGCTGAGCTCCCTCGAAGATGCCCGCTCCCTCCGCTTCCCAGACGGCTCCACCCCAGATATCGTGATCAACTGCACGGGGCTTCAATACAACAACTTCTCCGACCGCAACGACCCGCTCCTTCACCCGATTCGTGGCCACACACTCGTCATCGAAAACTCCCTGCCTTACCAGGTGAGCTTTGACGAGCACAACCCAGCAGAGCCCGGGGAGTTCCTGATGATCTTCCCGCGCAAAGAAGGCGGCTCCATTTTGGGTGGCATTTATGATAATCATTCGCCCCCCTTTGATGCCTCGGTTCACGATGACTACGTCGAACGGCTTCGCAAAAAGGCCCACAAACACCTGCCCGAGCTTGCTGCGCAGGGCGAGATCAAGATAATCCGCCACAATATCGGATTCCGCCCGGGCCGTCATGGTGGACCTCGTGTAGAGCGTGATGAGAACGATTCGTGGCTTCTGCACAACTACGGATGCGGCAGTCTGGGTTACATCGAGAGCTGGTGGTGTGCAGAAGAGGTGCTCAGACTCATAGACGCACCAGCCACATCGAGCCAGCCGCGCGAGACCACGTGAGCTGCTTACGTAATTTTTCAACACTAAAAAAAATTAATTCGTATTTTTTTATTATTGTTAATTTCAAAGACTGCCTGCCTCAACTTCAATCAGGCAATCAAGCACTGCGCACCGTTCATAGCATACCTGAGTGTGTGCAATGGCGAAAACACATCTGAGCGGACGTTCTGCAACGCACGGGCGGGCAGTGGCGGCCGCCACCGCCGCGGTTGTTGGCGTGACCATCCTTTTTCTGGTTACAATTTTGACAGCTTTCGAGGTTGTTCTGCCGGCTCTTGCGCCTGAGCACACGGCTCCAGCGCCAATTGCGGTACAATATCGCGCGAGCGCCCTAGAGGATGCAGACGAACAGCATTTGCGCGCCATGGGGCTCACCCCGCACCACTCGGTGCGCATCGAGACGGTAGCAGGCGGCTCTGTGACGAAGCAAACTGTTCTCCACGGCCGGTTTCTGCACATTACCGACATGCATCCAGACGAGCTGAACGTTATTGGTGGATCATTGGAATCCAAATGCCACAAAAAGGCCAAGGGACTGAAAAAAGACGAAAAATCGCACATGTACGGCGACGCGATGAGCGGCTGCGACTCTCCGTTGGACTTGTACAATGCTACTTTGCAATGGGTGAAAGAGAATTTGAAGGACAAAATTGACTTTGTTGTTTGGACGGGAGACAACATTCGACATGACAACGACCGTCTGCACCCGCGGTTGGAGATGGAGATTCTCGACATGAACGAGAAGGTGGCCGATATGATGTCGGCCACATTCATGGATGAAGGAGAAGAATCAACAATGCCATTGGACCGGCGAGTCAAATTGATTCCAAGTCTTGGAAATAACGACGTTTATCCACACAATCTGTTTGCTCCTGGGCCAACATTGCAAACTAGAGAGATGTTCAAGATCTGGCGAGACTTTATTCCTCCTGAACAAATGCACACGTTTGACAGGGGAGTGTACTTTTTCCGCGAGGTTGTTCCTGGTAAACTGGCTGTTCTGTCGATCAACACACTCTATCTGTTCAACAGCAACCCGCTGTGCGACAACTGCAACGGACGCAAACAGCCGGGATACAAGCTGTTTGAGTGGCTCGGGATAGTGATGAAAGAGCTGCGTAAACGCGGGATGAAAGTTTGGTTCACGGGCCATGTTCCGCCGGTTCCAAAAAACCTACATTTCAGCTGCCACGCCAAGATGAGCGTGTGGTTGCACGAATACCGCGACATAATTGTGGGAAGTTTGTATGGGCACATGAACATTGACCATTTTGTTCCGCTGGACTCGGTCAAGTCGTGGAGAACGATCCGCAAGAGGCTCGATGCGCTTGGATTTGCGGACGAGGCACGTGCGCTCGGGCGTGCGGACGGGGAAGTGGACGAGGGCGATGAGGAGGAGGATGATGAGGATCTGTATGCCCAGCTGGGGCTGCTGGACGAGGATTTCGGCGTGGAACGGGTTTCAAAACGCTACGAAAGCGCTCCCGCAGGTAAAGTGAGCTATCTCGAAAGCGTGAGAGACACGCTCTACACTAAGTTGAAGGGAGAGCGCAAGTCTGGGGCTTTTGGAGAGCGGTACTCGATTGCACACGTGACGGCTTCTGTGATTCCGACATTCAATCCGGGACTTCGAGTTTGGGAGTACAATGTGAGCTCATTGTTTGCGACAGAGGTTGAGACTGCTGAGTTTGAGAGCTGGGACTCGTTTTTCGAGCGTGTGGAGGAGCAACTTGACGAGAGCGACCGGCTGGCCGACATGCTGGAGAGTGCGCGTGAGGACGTTCGTGTTGAGTATCTTGCTCCATCGAAAGACCGCACGATTCCGCCGGTGATGCCTGTCGGGACCGCGCCGGGCCCGGCTTACGTTGCACAGCTGTTTTCGCCTGAACGGTACACGCAGTACTATATTGATCTGGATGCTGCTGCGAAGGACGAAGAGTGGAAGTTCGGCTATGAGTTGCAATACTCGACGGACGACGAGCATTATCAGATGGATGGTCTTTTGGTGCGTGATTGGCTGGAGTTTGCTCGGAAGATGGCCAAGACGGGGACCAAGGGGGATGTTAGTTCTTTGAAGAAGGCGGAGCGACTATGGAAGGCTTATGTTGACCGGGCATTCATTGGGACGGGGTATCAGGATATGTCGTTCTCTAGAGGCTAGTAAGGACGGTCATGACGGCAGTGGTTGATCAATCAGCGAATGCTCCAGATGAATGGGTACTCAAATGGGGGGCAAGAGGGACCTAAAAGAGGGACTCAAAACAGGGACTCAAAACAGGGACTCAAAACAGGGACTCAATCGATTTCAACCAATTCCAAATAAATTGAGCTGTCTACCTCTCTCGTAGTAGCTGCCACGTTACAGCAGAGACCGCTGTACCTTTATACTCACAGCCAATACTTACTTCCCATCGATAAATTCGCCCCCCGGTAAATTTGTGCCCTCAAAAACATTTTTTGTGCTCACCAAGAATGAATTTTATTGACTCAGAGAGGGTGGCTTGGATGACAAGAGTCTGAAGGAAGAGAAGTGGAGACTGTCTGTTCTTGGTGTTCAGCTGATTTGGTCTCCGCCTGCACGCTCCTCGCTGGTCACTAGCTTTCTCCTGGCTTCGCCCGTCGTGGCAAGCCGTGACAAGTCGTTCGCGCCCTCAAAAACAAAAAAGGGCACAAAAAATAAACGCTCCTTCAATCCCTTTTCTCCCTCTTCCTTGCCACCATCCAACCAACACGAAACAATCACTCTGATTCACTCTATGGTGTCTTTAAAATCGAGAGACTCGTTCACAATTCTAGGAGAAGAGGACTGGGACGCAGAGGACAAGTTTGCACAGTTCGCCCCCTCTACAAGCTTCCTGGATGTCGCAGATGCCAGCGCGGACGGAGCAGTTCACGCCACCAACGCGTTTGCCAAGCAGTCGCTCCTCGAACGACTCGGACAGCCCATCAGACACTCGCTCGACCGCAAGGACGTGGTGGCTCTGCTTTTCGTTGGGGTCTGTTTCTGCGCCCTACTGGCTACCCTCGCGGGAGCCGTCGTCTTTGGCATGCGTGAATACCGTCTGATTATCAAAAGAGTCTCCATGTACGAGCGTGGAGCTAAGCGCGCGTCGTATGATGCACGGAACCGAGACGATCCGGACGAGGACGCTGCCGCCCCTTCGGCACTGGCCCCGGCTGGCGGATCCCCTCTTCAGCCAGGGACTCCCTTTGGAGGTGGCCAAGCCGTCTCCAGCGGGGAGACTGCGGCAGCCCCCGCCAGATACGCGTTCCCCAGAGACCTCGCGGATGGTTTTGCCTCCAACTACTACAACAACGGGAACGAACTGCGTAATAGCGGACTCGAGTCGCCAACAGACAACTTTCACTACACAGATCAGTATGAACGCGGCGGTCCCGAGCACTTCCCTGGCTCTGCGGTCTATGGCTCAAACCTCGGCTCAGGTACAAACGGCAGCGGCTCCAATGCAGGAGTTCACCGATCCAGAACGTTCCGGGGTCTGCGGCACTCTCTAAGCAAGCTTTCGAGACTCGGAAAAGATGACAGCGTCAAAAATGATGCCTCTGGGTTGAAAAAAGTGGACGAGGACAGTCGCGCAGGGTCTCCATCGGTAGACAAGTATGTCGAGCCACTACTCGAGAGCCCGCGGCCCAGCTGGGACCCGGATTTCGACTCGCATCTGTCGCCAATCGACATTGTGAATGGCGGGATCTCGCCAGGGACTATGAAGAGCGGCGCTTTCGCCGACACAGCAGCAGGCGGCGCCCGCAGCAACGGTAACAACAGCGGTGGCCTCGTGATGCACGACGGCAGCGTCTCGTACTCCGGCCGGCTACTAGGAAACGAATCTGGTAAAATCACATACTCTTTGACACAATTGAATCAGCTTGAGCCCGTGGAGTTTTTCCGTCGGTTCGAAAGAGAGGAAGATTACAAGATGCTGGCAATCGATCTGATATATCCAAAACAGGCGATCTACGCCGACAGCGGTTTTGTGGAGCTGGAAAAGGAGCTGACATCGATTCGCCTTAACCTTTTCAGCACAAATCTGGATCGGGCGTCCAAGACAATTGAAATCATGAAGTTTTTGTCATGCTCTTTTGGACTCCAGAAGTACAACAATCCAAGCATCTTTTTGATGTCCTACGGAATCCTAATTGAGCAGATGGTGGAGTCTGGGTTTGTGGAGGAGCAATACCGCGAAATACCAGCTATTCTGGCTGGTTCGCTGTTGGAGGTGATTGTCAAGTACTGTGTGTGCTGCTGGAAGTTCAACACCTCAAAACACACGAGGTTGACCAAGAAGTACTCGGATTGGGGGGTTTCTCCATTTGTCCAGTCACAAACCAAGGTGTTCAAGTACATCTGCATGCTCATCTTTGGGGACCTGAAAACAGACCTTCTTGGTGAGGTTCTCATCTATTTTGCGTCTGCGCCATCGCCCCACCATTTGTTTTACCTGCTTCCTGAGCCGGAATCCGCCAATTGCAGCAACCCGGAGGTTCTGGAACTTATCACGTACCTCAAAAAACAGATTTACCTTGAACACAATGATTGCTGCGTTCCTCGTGCCAACAGAAGAGCTTTTGGTGTTGGTCTCAGCGCTATGGACTCGCAGTCTCCTCTGGCATTCTATGAGCATGACAATTTTTCGTCTGCTGTTTCAAGCACTAAGCCGGATAGCCCTGGTTTTTTGGCCAAACGGGCTCTTCCGGGTGCTTTTGATCGAGATTTTATCGGGTCCTTAGTGAGTCCAGAAAGAAGTGCCTCTTTACAGGAGTGAAGAAAAAAATGAAAAAGGCACCTCGACACTACAGGTTGTTACAGACTTGCGATGAGTCTACTTTTGTCCAAATCTTTTGTTTAGCAAATGGAGGCGCTTATCGCCTACTGCTCATCGCTGACTCGCTTCGCTCGTCTATCTCGACATCTACTCTTAGCGGACATTTCAATAACACGTGGTATAATATTAGTTTAAGCATTCGGAAGCGTGCTATTATTTCTGAAGTGGTCGTAGTTGATCAACGCCTGCATGCATCCCCACTCCGTAAGCTTGTTACGCAACCACTTCAGTTGGACAGGCTTGGTTAGGTAATCGTTGCAGCCCGCAGCGAGCGCGTTCTGCTTGTCTGTGGCTGATGTTGACGCTGTCAGCGCAACAATGATGATTGGCGAGCGGAAAAGAGCGAGGTCAAGTCGCTCGCTATCTGTCAGGTCGTGTTGATCGATCTTGTTGCTTGGTTGCGACAAGTTGGCAAAGTTGCCAATGCGGTTCAACCGTTCCAATCGCCTAATCTCTTGAGTCACCTCGATTCCTGACATCACTGGCAGTTGAATATCCATAAAACACAGGTGAAATCCCCCCTCGCGCCACATCTCAAGAGCTTCTTTTCCAGTAGACGCAATCTTGAAGTGCACGTTGCACGACTTGAGATGCCGCGCCATAATTTTTTGGTTCACCAAGTTATCCTCCACAACGAGGACGTTCACGTTGGACAGAATCTTGTTGATACCGGGCTTTGGCCGTGGACGCAGCTTCAACGCTGACTCTGCGTCCTCGCGCTTGAGACCTTTTGCCTCCGACCGGCCTGAGTGCGACGTCATAAACGAGCTGGCTGACGATTTGTCGCCGAGATCGAGTAACCCAACATCTTGCTTTGTTCTGGAAGACTCTGCGAGTGTCGATTCAACGCTCACACCGCCAGCACTTGCGCTGGTGCTCGCGCCAGGTTTCAAAGAGTCCACCTCAATCAAAGATGGAGCGCTGTTCTGCTTCTTTGGCAGAGACGACGAGGGCAGGTTGGAGGGAGATTTTGAATTGGCACGCATCCCTTTTGGAAATAAAATCACTGTCGAAGACACAGAACCAGAGCTAGGACCCGTTGCTGGAACGTAGAATCCGTTTCTGAATCGCGTTATGTCTCTCGGAGGCGGGAGCGTTTGTTCGCCCAGAATGGCCACTTTGCTGCCTGCAGAAGTCGCTGTGCCCACTCCTGGAGCTGCCACCGCTGGGAACATCGACATCGACGCCGATTCAGGGAACAGCTGTTCGCGCGGTGTGCCATTCGGGTTTGAGTTCGAGGACAACGGGCCGTAAAAAGAAGGTGTAGAAGTACGTTCACGCACAAAGTCTGAGGGAAGCGATGAGTTGTGAATTGCCGACTTCATGAGAAGCATGCTGCTGTCGCTAGTGGGACCAGGAGCAGCTTGGCGCCCCACGTCTGAAACACGCTTGTCAAAGACTGGGTAAGGGGTGTCGACAATGAAAGGGCTATCCATCGTCATGGTGCCGTTTGGGCAGTACTGGTCTAGAATGCGCCACACCAGAGCGTAAGGTTCAAGGATAACGTAGCTGAACGATGAAGAGGACGCTGCCGCGCCCACGCGCGACCGTCCCAATGGAGAAAGCGGCTTTTCGGTGTCATGGGCAGCAGCTGAAGCCGTAGACGAGAGCAGCGACGACTTTGACATCGGCACGGGGATGGGAGAGACAGGTGCTCCTCCAGGTGCTCCAACGGGGCCGCTGGCCCCGCCCGAATGGCTTGCTTTCATGGGGATTGAAAAAAACGACGTGTTCTGCTGCGACAGCGGCTCGTGAACACCAGTGTTGAGCGAGTTGCGCAGTCTCGTGGGCTTACCGGCGGTGGTTTTGCTAGGGAACAGCGGCAGAGATGAGGCCGCTGGGATGCCCGGGGCAACCTCGGAATTGCTGACACCCGCGCCAAATGACTGTGC
The DNA here is from genome assembly GCA_030569375.1 of Ogataea ganodermatis. Classification (NCBI taxonomy): domain Eukaryota; kingdom Fungi; phylum Ascomycota; class Pichiomycetes; order Pichiales; family Pichiaceae; genus Ogataea; species Ogataea ganodermatis. Next base: position 28,343 of record JAJMKV010000024.1, read on the forward strand.
CGACGGAGAGGGAGACGATGGAACTTCTAGCTTGACTATGAGCTCTGCCGGATCGAACTGAAGAGCCAACGAGGTTGGGAACTTTTGCATGATGAGCGATTTGAGGTCATCCACAATGTCTGTGGGCCCGACAAAGAGTGTGGTGGGTATTCCGCCTGGCCGACGGACCCACACACGTTTTTTGGCCGCCAGCGGAAGCTGTGGGTTCTGATACGTTGAAGGAGACGCTTGTGTGAGACTGATGTATGGAGGGTTTTGCGGGACAAACGAGGGCGGTGCTTGTGAGAACGGCATTTGTGAAAATTGGGACATGCCAGCGCCAACGGAGGCTCCGGAAAACCCGGGAGGGCCATTTCCTTGTGAACTGAACACCCCGGAGGCTGACCCGCTCAGTAGTGGCGACGAACTGTTCACGCTGTTTTGGTCGCCAACACCTGCTCTTTTTTGGTATATGCCGTGCACGCTCATTTGTTGTGCGTGATTTCAGGCTGTGTCGGATGCTGCGGATGGATTGTGGTTGATTTGCGGGCGATTGGGGCGATTCGAGAGGGGAATGTCTGGGGTAATAAGAGGTGCAAAAAACACAAGAGAAGGGGAGAGGTTAAATGCATTAAAACAAAAGATTTAGGAGAGAAAAAAAGCTCGGTTGTTTTGAGTCGGGCACGACTGTCAAAATTGTACCGAAAATATTAAAGATCTGTCTGTGTGCGTGGAACAAGGGATGTTTGCTCAAAGGACACGGTGGAGAGGCACGAGATGAACGGCACCTTTCTGCGCCAGCTGGGTGTGGCGACACAAAATTGCTTGAAGTGCCCGGTTAGGACCGTTTCCACCGTTCCTTACCCCAAAAAACCGTGCAAAGAGACCGTTCTCAACACGGTCTATTCGCAGTTGGGACTGGAAAGAGACTCTGTGGGGGTGTCTAAAGACGCGGAGAACACAGCTCCAGTTCCTAGACCGCCAAATTTCCAAGAAACTCACGTTTACACCCCACGGTTCCTGGAAAAGTGCACTTTACCGCCAATTATCCCGCATAAACCGTTCAAGTTTGACGCGGACAAGTATGCGATAACCGAGGCAGAAATCGCGCGGGCTCCATCGACGGTCCCCACGGGCCGCCACGGATGTGTTTCTGATGCTACGCCGCCGGTGGCGCACTACTCTGAGTTGAAAGGTGTGAATAAGGAGCTTTTTGAGCGGGCTTTGCAGGCCGGTATTGTGAAAGGGAAGCCTGTTTACAGGTGCAAGTACTTTTCGTTGAGTTTTTGGCCTTCATCGCACGAAGTGGGCCGCATACGCAAGTCCAAGCCTGGCGTGATGATTCTGCTGTCGAACAACATGTTGTTCAACAACCCAGAGATCAAAAGCGGGTCTGTTCCGTCAGAGCTGGCCAGTGCTTTCAAGCCGTTCAATCTTGCAGTTCACCGGTCCAGGTGCCGCAAACTGATCCGCCGGGTGTTTTTCAGTCATTTCTCAGCGGATCCGCATTTTTTGCGCCACAAGGACGGCTTATACAGGTTTTCTTGTCAGTTGTATCCGCGTACGGAGGAGCAGGTGCTGGAGTTGGAGAAGCATATGGGGAAGGCTATGGAGAGTGTGAAGAGATTGGCCCGGAAATAACGAGCGAAGCGTGCGGGGCGTGCGGAGCGACACCCCAGAGACTTGTGGGAGGAGAGATTGCAGAGCAGTTTCAGAAGCTTGCTTAACTTATTACAGCCCCGAAATCTCTCTCCCGAGTGAAAAATTACCTGCTACCAATTTTTCCTGCTACCAATTTTTTCCTGCTACCAATATCAACGCAAGCAAATGCAGAACTTTATAGAATAAATTAATGAGTGTATGATATGATTAATGAGCCAATGACGTGTGATGGGTGCCATCGAGGAGGGGTAGAAAAAAGGAGCAACTCGGATCGTTGATTCGCATATAATCGCTCGTCACTCACCAATATCTCGCTTAGCTCGCTATTTTAAAACCGCCCACTTCGGCATCTCACTCTCATACTCCCACTTCCCCCCTCCATACCTAAAAGCATGCAGATACAAAACCAACTCCTCCCTCTTTGGCTCCTTAAACAACCTCGCTCCACACTCCTCGCACTTCTCCCCTGACTCCAGAGCCTCTCTTTTGCGCGCAGACTTGGCCTCAATCCCCTTAAACTCACCCTCTTTCGTCGGATCCGCACCCGACGAAAGTAGTCCGTCCAATCTCGGATTGTACAACGGATCATTCACAATCGGATGCCCCAGATTGCGGAGATGAATCCGGATCTGGTGCGTTCGGCCGGTCACCGGCTCGCACTCAACCACGCTCTCGTCCAGCTCCACGCTGTACCCGAGGCGCTTGAAGCGTGTCAAGGCACTTTTCTTGCTGACACCACTCTCAAATTTGCGCTTGGAATCCACAATCACAACCTCGTCCGTGCACGTGACCGGGTCCACGGGAAATTTCCCCGTGACCCGTGCAACGTACCGCTTGGAAACAAGCCTGTCCTGGATCTCCTGCTGGTACCGCGACGCGGTCTCAAAGTTCTTGCTCATGATGGACACGCCGCTGGTGAGTTTGTCCAGCCGGTGGCACGGATAGAGCGCGTCCAGGCCTTTCTCGTGCTTCAAAATCTCCGTCACAGAGTTGTAAAAGTAGTTTTGGACCGGGTGGATCGGAACTCCCGAAGGCTTGTTCACCACCAACAAATCGTCGTCTTCAAAAATAACCTCTATCGGGGCGTCCGTCACGGGGCGCTCGTGTTTGTGCTCGCTGTGCACAATCACGTCGCCCGAGCGCAGACCAAGTTCGAACAACTCTGCACCCCGGTGTTCTGTGGTGGCTCCCTTACGTTTTCGAAGAACTGCCACCTTGTTTTCAGAGATCCGTGCGCGGTAATGGCTCTCGTTGAACTCTCTAAACTCGTCCGTGAAGACTTGCAGGACGGTTTTGTCGAACCATCGCCCTTTAACGGTGGTTTGGTGGGTGTGATGGTACGGTTGGACGAGTCGTAGTCCGTTTTTCAGAATGTATGTGGGGGGAGACATGACGTGCGGGCGAACCGAGTGAGTCGGGTTCGTCATTGTGCACTGGAGACGGTTACATTTAAGGTGTAGGTGAAAAGTTTGGTGGTGGTGTACGGGTGTTTTTAAAAAAAAGCGAGTTGAGCCAAGCCAGCCAGCTCTACAGAGATGGTTTCAGACGTTTTCTGGTGAGTTTTACGGTGTTAAGGTGTTGTGATGAGTGCTAAACTAATGCTGACGTGGTGTGCAACAATCTCGGTGCAATGATGGGCGATGCAAAAGAACTTGTTGGCCCGTTATTGGCTTGGCTTGTAGATCCCCAAAATGTAGGCCAGCCTCGTCACCACCAGATCCACAGCCATCTTCACGGAGTCTCTGGCCAACTCCATCTTCGAGCCATCCACCTCGTGCCAGTTGACCGCAACCTCCTCGATCGGAATCCCCTGGCGAATCGCCAGAATCAGTATCTCAACATCGAAAATCCACCCTTCCGTGTGCATGTTGGGGAAGATCCGTGCTATCGAGGCCTTGTTGAACAGCTTGAACCCGCACTGTGTGTCCTTGATGGTCCGGATCCCAAACACATAAACCAAGGTGTGCAGCCCGTACATCAGAAAGTTCCGGATGAACGACCGCTGCACCACTGCATCAGTGTTCACCATGTGCGCACGTGACCCGATTGCCACGGCCGCCACCGTCTCGGGCTGGTTGCTGTCCAGTTTCGAGATCGCGTGCTTCAGCTTCTCAACGTCTGGGAACAAAGAGGCCCCGTCCGCGTCCGCAAATATCGCGTATCTGCCCCGCGCGTGCTGTAAGCCGTGCGCCACGGCGCCTCCTTTGCCCCTGTTCTGCTCGAACCGAACCACACGCAAAATGTGCGGCTCCAGGTCGAACTTCTCCGTGGCCAACTTGAGAGCGTACTCGGCCGTGCCGTCGCGGGACCCGTCGTCCACCACGATAATCTCGTACCGCCCCGCGTACTTGGCCCGCAGGTGTGCAATGGAGTCCTCAAACATGGTCCCGAGTCGCGCGGTCTCGTTGTAGCACGGCACAATCACAGACAGCTCGATCGAGTCCTGTGGGGCTGAGTTCTTTGCCGGGAGATTGTGCGGTTTTCCCGTTGTGTCGTTCGTCACGTAGGTCAGCTCCGAGGCGAAAGGAGCCCGCGGCTTATGTGACAAGATGTACACCGCCAGGTACAGCTGCGCGTGTTAGTTCGGGCCTGGTGGCGTGTTCAACGTGGTACTTACCAGAGCTGAGAGTGCCAGCAGTGCAATGCTAAAGTAGGGCAGAATTTCCGCCAGCATGTTGTAATGACGAGAGCAAACGCAAAACACTGTTCTGCAAAGTGGGTGGTGATGATTTGGGCTCGAGAAGATGTGTCTGGGTTATAAAATTTAACCCTTAAAGAGGACCAAAGATGAGAGAATATGTATGTGGAAGTATGTGAAAAATAAATATATCGAGATGTGAAAAATAAATATAAATATTTCACCAGCGACGAGCGAACGACGAGCGAACGACGAGCGCAGCGAGGAGTGAGTAAGGAGTAAGGAGGAGTGAGTCACGAGGAGTCACGAGGAGTCACGATCAAGCTAATCTGTATCTGCTAGTTGTACGTACCAATTGAACCCCGCTGAGTTGGCTGTGTTTCGATCTCTGGTTGTTTCTCCCCAGTTTTCTCCAGTTTTCTCCAGTTTTCTTCTTTTTTTCACTTTCTAATCTCCACAATCTCCATTTTCTCTTCCTCACCAATCGTTTTCTTCTCGTTGCTTCTCCCATCTAACCTCTCCACCCGATTTACTCACCTCATATAACCTCTTATTGTACAATTCGTCGCTACTGATTATCAGACTATCCCTATGTACCAACGCAAAGCGTCTCTCAACGACTCTCAAACGTAAACGTTCGGGCTCACTTCGTAATGCTAGTATTGCACACTCAACTGCCTCGTAATAATCCTCCCATTATCCAAAAACGACTGAATCAAATCAATATAATACAACGGATCATCCATCACGTAATTCATACTCTTCAACAACTCACTCGTGTTCAACTCCAGCTCCAACTCATACTTGGCAACCTTGTTCTCCTTCACCTTGGTCAAATCAATCTTGGTAAACGTCGACAAATGCGTATAACTAACACGCTCCTTCTCACGCTCAAGACTCACCTTACGCTTGAAATTCTCATACGCAGAGTCGTTCAACTCGTACGGAAGCTCCAATGACAGCGATAACCGAAGATCAAACAGCGTGTTCGGCATGTAGATCATCAAATCCGCAACCCGTTGCTTCTGAATGCTCGCCATCTTGCGCTTCGTCTTCACATCCAAAGAAACACGCCCCGTTATCGGACGGTCATTCCGCTTCTTCTCGCTCGCAATCAAGTCAACTAAATGAGAGTTCTCAACAACAAACTTGTTGTTCTTCGCAGCAACCTTGTCCTGTGCCAGCTTCGTCAAGTAACTCTTGATATCGTGAAACTGTTGCAGCGCAATCCCGCTCTTGAAAAAACACTCATTGTGGAAAAAATCAACAGATAAAACCGCCTCCGTGTTGATCGGTAATTGTAACCGTCTGTCCTTCACTTTGTCCCAAATGTTGCCCACTTTCAACTCCAACTCCACATACTGTTCCACGTTCACAACATCCGCATAGTCCTGTTTCAACCCTTCAATATTCGCCCAAATCCACTCCGTCACCACCTTGTTGAAGTCATTGCGCGGAATAGACCCGGTAATCGACGGAATCGAAAACTTTGTCGGCGTAGCAATCGATGCCGCTCCCCCTCCGCGGCCTTTCGTCTGCTTCCGTGCAGTGGGAATGTAATCTTTCGCCCAAACTGGCTTCTCGCTGTATCGCTTGGGCTTGCCGTTTGCACTCGCCCCGCTCCCAACAGACTCCCCACCGGATCCAGCGCCCGCACCCGTATCCAGTGACTCCTGTTTCTTCTTCAGCTCCTCTAACTCGCGGATCTGGTCCTGCAAAGACGAAGAAACCGTCTTTTTCTTTGTCTTGGGCTCGGCAAATTTCGCGTTTGGCGACCCTTGCTCGCTCGAATTCGCCGAGGAAACCCGTCTGGATACGCTCGGAGTCTTCTTTCCATCCACATCCACGTCCTCGTCGTGTGTCAGGTTCGTGATGCTGCTCTGCTTCCTTATTTCCGTGTTCATCGCTGCTCTGCTGCCCAGTTCAGGCCCGTCGTTGTTCATCAAATTGTGGATCGACAGCCGAGGTTGCGAGTTCGACCGCGACGGTGGCGTTTGATGTGGCGGTCCAACACCCACCAACGGCGTCGTCACGGCTGCTCTCGGCGAGACATCCCGGTTAGAGGCGTCTTCGTCGTCGTTTTTGGATATCAGATTCTTCAAATCCATTATGTGGTCACGTGCTGCTGTTTATCGGCGTTTGCACAGCGTGTCGCGTGTATCTGTTGTATGTTTATATCGCTCTGTGGCGTCTGTGACGCAAGACGGCTCGACAATGATTGCAAGAACAATTCGCACCTTGCCCCTTTTCTTGTTTGTTCAACAACACCTACATTACATTTATTTCACCAAAAAAAAAAAAAATAAAAAAAAAAAAAACCAGCTTTTTTATAGACCCGCTGGCCTAATTGACAGTCATGTGATTTGTGTCACGTGGATGGTCACCTCCCATGATTGTGCTCCCTGAGAGGACATTGCGCAGCCTTGCGCACCGCCCGAAGCGGAACAACCATAGCTGGGCACTCCCCGAGCGCCTCAAACCGGTAGTCTAATAACCGGCCGTCAAAATATACAAAAGCCGAGCTTGTGGACGGTTTTTTCTCCAAAGAGACTCTCAATTCGGCATCACTTGACGGCGATGAGGCCGATGCGGCGTCTGATTCTTGGACCTCCAGCAGCATCTTTGGCTGTTGTTTCTTCTGATCAACCTCGTCCGAAGACAGATTCACCATGGAGGTGTAAGGATGTGCCGAGAGCTGGCCGACGCTCACGCTGACTCCTCTGGCTCTTCCCCGGGACGAGCGACGGCGCGACGCAAACACGCGTGGAGGCGGCGATGCCTCTGCATCTGAGCCGTACTCGAAGCAAAATTCGTCGCATGAATAGCCCTCGTGGTGGATGTAATTGCACTCGTAATCGGACTCGTCGATGCAGGTTGCGAGCGACTGGAAGTACGAATCTTCAAACAACTCCGGCAGCGTGAGCCTGGTCTTTGGATCTGTGTCGCACAGTCGCCAGAACAGCCGGATAAGCTGTGGGTGCTGGAAATTCTGCGAAAATTTGCCCTTGTTGGGGATTTTGGTGGATGTTTTGTCGGTGAAACTTGGGTTTATCTCCTTGTATAGGTTCAAAGAGTGTTCATATTCCTGGTAATTGGCGTCGAGCTGCTGGGCTTCCACAAACGGCACCATTCCAAAGAGCAGAACGTACAAGACCATTCCGAGCGACCAGTAATCGAAGCGGAACGGGTCGTACAACGGGCGTTTTTCTCGGGAAATGGTCCTGTTTTTTGTCACCTCTGGCGGCTGATATGGCGGTGTTCCAACGACGCTGTTGACGAGCCGCACGGGGGAGTTGAAATTCCCCGGCTCCTGGTGTGCAAATTCGCTGCAGCCAAAGTCGGCGATCTTGAGGACGCCCCGGGCGGCCACCAGAACGTTGGCGGGCTTGAGATCAAAGTGGACAAGCCCGAGCTCGTGGATGTACTTGAGGCCAAACGAGATCTGTTTAAAGTAGCACAGTTTCTCCTCGAGCGGAGTCATCTTCCACTTGGGACTGCGGATCGACGCTAGAAGGTCGCAGGTGTAAAAATCCATCACGATTCCCCACGAGCGCTGTAAGTTCACCGGCAAACGTACCAGATCGTGCACGCCAACCACGTGCAGATGCTTCATGTTGCGAGAAATGACGTATTCCTGGCTCATTCGGCGGTAAAAGTCCTCGGGACTCTCGCTTCGAACCACAGAGAACTTTTTGAGTGCATACACTTTCTTTGGGTCCGCATTCAGCGTCACTTTGCGGATCGAAGATGCCCCTCCAGACCCAACAAAGTCGCTCGTCTCCACCACCAAATGGTATTTCTGCTCGAGATCCTCCACGCTTTGCTGGAATTGCGCGGGCAAATACTTGTTTGGAGACTCTGTTGCGTGTCTGAGTGCGACAGAGTCGTCGTTGTCCGCTTCTGGCGTCTCGAATGGTCGCCGTGTAAACATTCCGTACGGGTTGTACTCCAACTTGGGCGCTCTGGGCTCGAATTCGTGGCCATTGGATGCAGATCTGCTGCGTTCGCGGCTCCGCGAGCCGTCCTCAGCGTCTGAACGCCGTCGTGGACGCCGCAGAACGTGGCTGGCCACCTTCTCGAACAGGTTCTTCGGCTTGGAGGCTGTTTGACCGTCCGAAGAGACCGTAGAAACCAGCACAGCTGGGGGCGCCCGGGCGTGCGAGTTTGCCTGTTCCACCATTTCTGTTGCAATCGCCACGCGTCAATTGCTCTAGTGCCGGGCAAAATTAGTGGTATCTTGCCTCGGAAAACCTGGATTGCTCGGCGATAATAAATCACACCAGTTCAATTTGCCCTGCTAAATGCCGAGAATTTCGGACTTTGCAAAGTTGCCGAGCCGATGGTCGAAAGTTTGGATTTGGAGACCCGGGACGTTTGAGGACAGATCAACCAAATATAGAGGCTTTACTTGAGAGTTTGATAAAGTATACTCTTCTTGTCAACAAGATTCCCTCTGCTGTAGTCTGAGAAAATTCAATTTATCCCACTTTTTAGAAAAGGCAAAAAAAAGATGAGTTTCGGTACACAATTCGGAAGCCTAGCATTCTCAAACGCACATGTCATACCGTTCAAGAGGTAAATATCACACTTTATGCAGGTACTCCCCCACAAGAATTAGGCAGCAGCATCATGGAAAGTGGACCTGTCCTAGAGAAACGGAGTATCAGTCTCTACGAGTCCAAGTTCTACAACAGAAAGCACCGTGGCGCAGTGGAAGCGCGCAGGGCTCATAACCCTGATGTCGTTGGATCGAAACCAACCGGTGCTATTATTTTTTTAATTATTTTTTCCATTTCATCACGTGACCATCTAGTGCCAAAAAAAAATTCAAACCACGTCTGGTCTACCCTTCATATAGTCTATCATTATTTCATTAGCCACCTATCTAAACCAAGAAAACCACCCTGCCCTTCTCGGCTTCTTCAATACCCACTTGTCCCTCCACACAGATCCTCTTTCAGAGAAACTGGCCGCACTCAAACTGAAGAAATTGACCAAACCGCTGTCAACCACGGCGACCAGCACCGATGGAACAGTCTCACACTTTCCGTCGTAAGATTTCCCATACACGACACGCGCAGGTTGTTGCGATTGACACTGTTCAAATAAGCCGTTCAGCTGCTCGATCGTAGGAATCTTGGCAATTGAGTCCACAACCACAACCTGAAAATCAGGCGGTGGAGGAGTTTTTTTCCTGAAACTTTTCACTGGTTTCCAGATATTGTAGGCGATAGTGACTGAATTGTGCTTGATTCGGCTATTTTTTTGCAGCAGAATCAGTGACCTCAGGTACCCAAACACAGCCGAGTAGGCGGTCAAGAAGCGTACACCAAAATAGCGAGCAAGTGTGCGCTGGAACCACGACAATTCGGACGTGCGGCGCGCCGACTGCTGGTGCACGGGTGTGTTATTATCAGGGTCCTCAAAGTATGGGAGAACGATGTAGCCGTTTCTTTTCAATGCCGAGTAGACAAGAAGTCTGTTATGGTGGTTTTCGTCCGGAAGCAGAGAAGAGTAGAGCGTCTGGAGACTCAAAGGAGGCGACTCTGTGCCATCGGAGGCCCGGAATTTCGCCACACACGAGCCTCTCTCTACCAAATAGAGAGCCTCTTCAAATGTGAACCAGCACACGCCCTTATTATCCACTTTCCCCACGGTCTCAAGGAATTTTCCCCTTGGTTTTTCCATAAATAGCTTTGGAGGGTCTTGTAGCGTCGACGTTTGGAGGAATATGGTGGACGAGAGAAGATCTTTCGGGTCGCAGACAAACCCACGTTTCTTCCCGAGAGCATTGTACATGAGACTGCGGCTGTAGGCGAGTGTTGATGAGTCGTATAAGGAGCTTTCGTTGGTTTCTCCATGGAGCAG
>JAJMKV010000024.1:38589-108743 GCA_030569375.1 Ogataea ganodermatis
GAATCATAGATTTTATCTACATAATAAATTTTTTTTTTTTTTTTTTTTTTGATTTTCAAAGCATTTTTTCATCAGAAAATGTCAACTTTTGTACACGAGACTTTCAAGATAAGGGACAACAAAAGGTTGAGACGTTGAAAAGAGCTTTTCAAGAGCGCTACAGACCAAATTGAAGCTGCAAATCCAAAATAGACAAGGGATTAACAAACAAAAGGTGTCAGGATGTCGCAGAATATAACGTATTCCTCGCTATCGGTCGCAATCCTCGAAGACATGATCTGCGAGATCACACAGGAAATCATTTCAAAATCAATTCTGAATGAAAAAATTACACGGGAACAGTACGGAACAGTTAGAAATCCCAAGTTGATCGACGTGAGCAGCAGCGCGGTTGCCGCGGACCAGAACGAGAACATGCCATTGTCGCTGATTAAGAAGCCCGGCCAGCAGTCCAACAGCTCATCAGCAGTGGGGACGCCGCAGCCTTCAGAGATGGTGCCGGATGTGGGGCGTCTAGAGTTTCTTCGCAACGGAAAGGACATTTTCAGCCCGATAGCGAATGGTGGTGGCACAGGCAACGGGGGTGGTGGCGCTGCGGCCGGTGCCAGTGGCTCAGACATGTATTTCAAGTGTCTGAACTGCGATAGGAGAATTGCGGGGAGTCGTTTTGCTGCGCACATCGACAAGTGTCTTGGTGGACGGGCGCGGAAGTGAGGGAAACATGATTACGTAAGACGGAGAGAAAAGGGCACGTGACCCACATCACGGGAGTGAAGAAAAACGATCATGTTACCTGATTGGGGAACGTATCGGAAGTAGTGACCCACTCAACTAGGTATGCTAGTACAGCCAAATAACGACATCTGATCTAAATAACTCTCTTTGCACTCTGGGTGGCCTGGATGGTGGGTTGGAATGCCTAGCCCCGGCAGCACAAGCTGTTGTTTACATGCCAACGCTGCTTTTGTTTATTGTTCATGCATTTCATTAGCACTAGATCTGAAAAATTGCTTCCGTTTCGGGAAGTGCGAAGAAAAATTTTATTAAAGAATCTGCGCAGGAGATGAGCGAGTCAATCACCGGTAAGTAGCTGGACAGGGCAGAGCAGTACGGCTCTCGCTGGCTGCGGCGCTTGCTAGCTGCGGCCTCGCTGGCTGCGAAGCCAGGTTTTGTCGACTTGGCAGCGGCAACAACTTGGGAGAGCCTTGGACTGGCTCTGGATCGCTAATCTTCCGGCTTGGTCGAGTGCAGGGCGGGTAAGTTTCGCGAGAAAAAAAGAACCTCCAGCGAATCCAGATGCGAAACAAGATTCAGACAGATCCAGCCAGATGCTGGCTGATGGCAGCAGATTGCGCAGGAGGGACCGGCTAATCCATACGGAAACCCGCAGGCTGAATGCGCAGGTGCTGCACAGTTCGGCCTCTGAGTCGGTGCTCGCCGGTAAGCTTAGTGGAATGGTTTTAGAGGCCGGAACTTTGGAGGGCGCACGACTGCGGACAATAGTGCTGGGGACCGCCGGGACGATTTTTTTTGGGGGGGTTGAAAGAAAAAGACGGGAAGGAGAACCAGAGGGGCTCCTTTGGGCCCAGAGGGGAGTTTTGAAAGGCCGTGAAACTGCTTAGCTTGGCTCCGCCTGGTACGCTTGGCTACATTTCGCTTGGATGTGCTCGACGCTCTAGAGCGTGTTTTCAGACGCGGCCGAGTATGGTGGACAGCCTGTGAGAGTATCGCTTCCTTGCCAGACACCACCCTCGCACCCGTAACCTGTTGTGCCCGGAAACTCCTCCCCACCTCCCCCACCTGCCCCACGGCTGCGCGCACCCTCGGGCAAGAGCCCTCGTAGGCGCAGCGCCCGCGCGCACCGCCACAGATGGCTCCGGCCTGGACATTTGTTTACACTTCCCGATCCGGTAATACAAAAAGAAAAAAACAACCGTGAATGCATGCAAGGCAAGATTTGGCGCCGCACACGAAAATCGAGTTTCCACCCCTTCTGAAGGAGCAGTGTTTGAGAACGTTTGGGTGAAATAAGCAGGAGCACAATAAATATGTTTGAAAATCCAAGCAATATTTTTCGAAAGCAACCGCCCCAGCTCCAACTGACTTAAAATCCGTTCTCTCGCTCCATAGCTGTTATCCAACTTCTACACTCCTTTTACAACACAGCTCGGAACCATGCAACTCTCCAGAACCGCGCTTTTTGGCGTGTTTGCCAGCATCGCTGCCACCGTCGCCAACGCCGGCTGCACCCTTGTTGACGGTAACTACTACTGCTCCGAGGTGGACGCCGTTGTCTACGAAGGTGTCGGCTACTCAGGCTCTTACAAAGACGTCACCAACATGGACGAAGACTCCTGCGAATGCACCCAGGAGTCCACCACCATCTCGGGAACCATGGCTCCTCTTGACGAGGAGCTGTCGGTCCACTTCAGAGGTCCGCTCAAGCTCTTGAAGTTTGGTGTCTACTACCCTTCGTCCTCTTCCTCTTCCAAGAAGGTCAAGAGAGACGCGGTCGAGGAGGACGACTGCACCACCACCAAACACGTCCACCACAGACACAAGAGAGCTCCGGCCGTTGAGATTGTCGAGGTCACCGCCACCGTCTACGTTGACGAGGACGGAAACACCCTCACCAAGACCGGAACCTCCACCTCTTCCTCTGGAACTGGCGAGGCTTCGAGCACCCAGAGCACTCTCACCACGCTCACCACCTCCTCGACCTCGTCCGACGACGACAACGAGACCACCACTTCTACGCACAAGACCAAGACCACTTCGTCTTCGTCCTCGTCCTCGTCCAACGATGACGAGACCACCTCTTCGTCTTCTTCGTCCTCGTCCTCCACCTCCTCGTCCTCTTCCTCGTCCTCTTCCGACTGGGACAGAGTCGCCTACTACACCCCAGGCTCCACCGACAACGTCACCTTCCTCAACTACTACGGTGGATCAGGCTCTGGTGTTTGGTCTACTTGTTTCGGTAACTCGCTCTCGTACGCCAGCTCCGACGGAACCTCTGGTGCCTCCGAGGCCACTGCTCTTGATGAAACCACCATCGACTCTGACGTTGAGTTCATCATCATGTCTGGCTCCGACTGTGACGACAGCTCCGTCGGAGACTGTGGCTACTACAGAGACGGAATCCCAGCCTACCACGGTTTCGGCGGTAAGACTAAGGCGTTTGTGTTTGAGTTTGAAATGCCAACTGCTACCGACTCTGCTACCACCAACTACGACATGCCTGCCATCTGGTTGCTCAACGCTAAGATTCCAAGAACCCTCCAATATGGTGACTCTACTTGTTCGTGCTGGTCGACTGGCTGTGGTGAGCTTGACCTCTTTGAAATTCTGAGTGAAGGCTCTGCCAAGCTCATCTCTCACTTGCACGACGGCCAGGGTGACAACGGCTCCAGCTCCGGTGGAGGAGGATCCCAGGACTACTTCACCAGACCAACTGACTCCTCGATGAAGGCCGCTGCCATCTTTGACGACGGTAACATCCACGTGGTTGTGCTCGACGACGACGTCTCGTTCGACTCGTCCCTCGACGCCGACACCATTAGCAGCTGGCTCGACATCTCCGGCGCTACTGCTGACCTCTCCAGTTAGCTCCAGAGCTCGCTAGAGTATACCTTTTCTACTGTTTGAACTTGTGCTTTTCTTTCGACTTTCGTATATACCTCCTTTGGAAGTTTTGTTTCCCTAGGGCCGTTCCAAATAGCTTGTTTTATCAAGCCTTGGCAGCTTTTCTTTTGATATGTGAAAACTTTTCGCTTACATCTATCTCTCCTTGTAAATCTAGATATCCGGGTAGTTTCGTCCTTACATTGGGCCACCCGGAGAATCACGCAGCGTTATCAGTATTATCGCTCATTTATTATCTATAGTAGTCCATTATCATCTGTTATTATCTACATCATCTACGTTTCATTTACGGCAACTTTTTCTCCTGTCTCATGTTTCAATCACCGAAATCTCAGATTTTGTAACCATGGCAAAAATCAGCACTAAAAATTACTGCTGCGCGATAGCGCGTTGGCGTTGCCCCGGTAATCACAGGGAGAAAACTCCCCCACCGCCCCAAGCCTGCGCGCACGCGCGTGCGCGCAAGCTAGCCCGGGTCCTGCGCGAAGGCGTGTTTTGATCGGCTGTGTGGTGGCGGTGCACAGAACGGCTTGCGGAGCTCACTTCGACGCGTCGATCGACGTGAATTCATGATATATTATTACATCTCCTCACACAGCTCATCGCTCACCTCCTCGGCATTCAAACGATGCATGAACTTGACAGTCTTGTAGCCCGCACGGTCCACGTGAAGAACCGGCACGTCGTACCGGTAGCACTCGAACCATTTCTCATTGCCTTTGGCTGTGATGTCGACCGGGGTGAGCTCGATGTCGGATGCAATTGGTTTCACTTGCGCACTCTTGAGAACTGTATCCAGCACGCTTTTGGCTTCGTCGCACAGACCGCAGTTGTCTTTGCCAAAGAAGGTGAGTTTGATCTGGGGTCCGAGTTGCTGTGACGAAGCGCAAAACGTTCGACTGGATACATGTTGGAGTCCTAGCAATTTACCCTTTGCTCTTAATGCCAACATGGTATGCTAAATATCCAAAATGAGTGTACTTTCAATGTCTTGAACAAGCTCTTTTACACATTTTTTTCACATTTTCTCAATCTTCATATAGTAATTTTTTTTTTTCAAGCATTTATTTTTCGTTTTCTCAATTATTTACACAATATTTTCAAGCTCAAAACGTTTGTAATCGATATAAAAAAATCCACTCTACCAGCCAAGGAAATCGCGACCAACAATTCTGAAAACACGGATCTTTCCACTCTTGAAATCTCCTAGTTTGTAACCGTTAGCTTGTATTCCCTTCGGGCTGTTTTCAATCACCTTAATTTTGCTCTTCACTGGATCAAACCCGCTCACAATCGCAACATACGGTCTTCCGCCGAACCCAAGCTCCGCAACCTTGCTCTTGTGGAATGGCCCCGATGAATGACCTTCAAAGCGACCCTTCAACACCACAAGAACATCTCCGGGACGGATTTGCTCGTGCTGAGACACCTCAACGTTGCTGTTGTTTTTGTAGATTGTAGCTCCAAAAGTCTTGGATCCTATCCGTGGAAGCACGTCATGAGGCAGCTGTCTAAACACCCAGCTCACAAGATTCTCTGGGACTTTGCCCGTGCTTCCCAAAACCGATGAGGCAACTTGGAAAGCAACTGCTCCGTATTTGCGGGAAGCCGTCACAAGATAGTCCTGATTCAACAAAGGTCTCTCGACTGTGGACTCAGAGAACGCTAGAAGCTTCTCTGGATTCGAGTTATCGAAAAACAGCTCCCAAACTTTCGTTGTGTAGTCGTGGTGAACAATGTAGTAGTCCAAATATGTCACAATACGGCCGTTCCGCTTCACAACCTCGCGAGATTCCACTTCAAAGTAAACGTCTCTTGTAGCCACTTTATCGGCCGGCAACTGCTTGGTCAGCCACCATTCGGCCGAGGACTGGCTCTCAGAAAGCTCTAGACTGCGTCTATGCGGACCAGAATGCGCGCTTGAGCCCGTTGTGGCAGAGAGAATTGGCGAAGTCGCCGTTGGAGAAGCCGGAGGCGGCGCAGATGTTGGAGGCGGCGGCGGAGGAGCGGTCGCATGGTAATGGTGTGTGGTAGCAGCTTTCATGCTGCGATGAGCATCTTTTGTGCCGGAACTTGGCACCGAAGAAGTTGTTGAGGCCCGTGGAATTGGTGGGATTGCCTGAGCAACCGGAGGAGGAGGCGGAGGAGCCCGCGTTGTTGGGGTTTGTGGAGCGTGTGGGGCGTGATCGGGCACTGGAGGAGGCACCGCAGGCACCGCAGGAACTGCAGAGACAGGAGGAACTGGAGGCGCCGACGGAACTGGAGGAGCTGAAACAACCGAGCCGTGAGGCCGAGAAGTCGCTGGAGTCGCTGGAGGAGGTGGAACGCCCGGAACAGGAGGAACCGACAGTCCAGGAACAGGAGGAGCAGGCACAGGGGGTCTATGAGACTCCACAGGAATCTCTGAAGAGGTCGTCTTGTCACCAACATTTGCGTCCGTGTCATCGTCAGCCTCGTAACCGGTCGCTTCTTCCTCCGAGGAGTCAACGTATGATTCTTCTGCTTGTGGTTCAGGAACAGGTGGAGCAACAGGAACAGCAGGAACCGTTGTAACAGGGATTTGAGGGACTGAAGCATGATCAAGCGATCTCGACGATTCTAGCGAGGCCCTTTTCGCCGTTGGCGACTTTGGAATTGGAGGAATCGTGGTTCTTGGAATCTCTGGCGACTTTGGAACCGCTGGAATCGAAGTTTTTGGGATCTCTGGAGATCTTGGCACTTCAGGAACCACAGGAGCCAACTCAGCCTCTTCTGATTGAGTAAGATCCACAAATGTGTGCTGCTCGCTGCTCTCCGGCTCTGCCGACACTGGGGCGGCAGTCACAGGCTCTTCGTCGGAATCCGAGTGGTCGGCTTCGACTTTTTGAGCCAGCGGGAAAGGAACACCCTGGGGAACTCCTGGTAGAATAGGAACCGCAGGCAGTGGAGCTGTCTCAACAGCCGTGGCCTCGGCCGTCTCGGCCGTCTCAGAAGACGTCTTCTTAGTCTTCTTCTTCACCTTCTTGGTTTCTTTCGGAGCAGGAGAGAAACTAGGAGCAGGCATTCCCATCATGCCCATCATACCCATACCGCCCGAAAGCTTGGCCATCCGTTCTCTCAGACGTCTTCTTTTGACCTCCTCGTCGTCCTCATCTTCTTCCTCAGCGTCTTCAAATTCGTCGTCGTCGTCCTCATCATCATCATCATCATCATCGTCGTCATCATCATCGTCATCATCGTCATCCTCCGCCTCTTCCTCCTGCTTTTCGCTCTCCACCTTCTCTTCCACCTTCTCTTCCTCATCCTCTTCCTTCAAAGCACTCGAAATCGACGCGCGAGTCACATGTGGTACCCGTGGTTGTGACTCGCCTGTGCCAGTCTCTTCCAAAGGCTCAGTCTGCTCAACAGAGCCGCCCGTCGTTGCCGCAGCAATCGCAGCAGTTGCAGCTTCTGGAGCCTTCTTCTTCTTCTTTTCCTGTTTACGCTTCAACAGGGCTTCCACAGCCTCCTGCTCCTCGCGCTGTCTCTGCTCAAGCATCTTCATCCGCTCCCGCAACGTCATCCTAGGCTTCTCCTCTTCGTCAGACTCCACGTGTGTTGATTCCGATATTATCTCACCTCGTGGAGCAGCGGGCTGCTTCGGAGCGGACTCCTTGTGTTCTGACTTGCCAATTGGCGGAGGAACATACGATGAATGTGGAGAAGCTGCAGAAAAACCTTTCCTCACGAACACTGGCTCGGCAATTGTCTGTCCTGGAAGCGGTGGTGGAGACGAAACATTGAAACTTTGTAGTTTATTTTTGAACGCAGAGTCGGAATTGTGAATTTTTGGGGACACTGGTGAGACTGGCTCCACTTTTGGCTCCACTTTTGGCTCCACTTTTGGCTCCACTTTTGGCTCCACTTTTGGCTCCACGTCTGGCTCGTGTTTTGGTGCCTGTGGCTCCTGCTCTAGCGCCTGTGGCTCCTCTTGCGGTTCATTTGGCTCCGGAAACGGATTATCTGGCTCGTCGGCATCATCCAAATCATCAACAGCACCTGATGGCTCTTGCTGCCCCTTCAGATCGTCCTCCGCAGTCTCCGACTGCTCATCAACAAAACCTCTGGGAAAATAACCGGAGACAAGATCGCCACTTTCTGGATGTTTATAGGTTCCAAACAGCCAATCATCATCTACCACCTCAGTAACGGTGATATTTTGACCGGCATCAAATGCCAAATCGTCCGCGGCATTTGCTGCCTCCGGCGTGTAAGGAAACTTGGCCACCACTGTGTACGGAACTGACATCGGAAACGGTGGAACGGGTTTTTTTGGCCGGTTTTTTCAACACGAATCTGAGATATTGCTAAAGTTTACCGCCAATTGGTCTGTGCGTGAGATTTTGTGGGCTCAATTGCGGTGTAGAGGGTGTACACGTGTGGGAGAAGGGCTGATTGGGACACGTTGGAGGGATGGCAAAAAGGGTAAATGTCTTGATTTTTTTTTGTTTTACAAGTGGCCCCGCCGGGGCCGTTGCAGCAAAATGGCAGAGCACGTGATGCAGATCACGCGAGCGCAAAACGCGACTTTTTTTTTTTTTTGCTTTTCGCACCCCTCAAAATAAAATAGTTTTTTGAAAGCTGATTTTATTTGTTTAAAATGTGGTTTCTCTGATCTGGACAGCCGCCTCATCAATTTCAGTTGTCAACAGTCCATCTTTTTCAACAATGCCAGACTCGCCGGCTAAGAAAAGAGTGAAACGACTGAAAACCGATCTGTCAAAAGAAAATCGGCTGCCCAAAGGCTCTGGACTCTCTAGAAGACAGTATGTTTTTGATCAGTTGGTTCCGACAAAGGCAAACAAGAGTGAAAGCGCCAATTTCACCGAGCCAACCGCCCCAACGCGACCAGCACCATATCGAGCCACTGAAGATGACAAATCACGCGTTTCCAATGGCGTTTTGGACAGAAAAGACCCCAACATTGTTCGTTCAGGCAACAGTCAAGATTTTGAGCTTAATATCAGAACTCCAGACAAAGGCAGCAGCAGCCGATCATTGAGAACTCCGCGACGTGGACTCGAAAGCACACATCATCCCAGCTCGGACGACAACATTTTTTGGGCGGTTACACCGAGTTGCCGGAAGGAAAAGGAGCCCCAGTTGACAACATCAGGATACGAGAATATGGAGATCACGAGCGTTCCGTCTTCTCCGTTGAAGGAATCTTCAAACAGCATACAAATATTAGATCCGAAGTTGCAGACCTTACTGCATAAATACAACAATTCGTTCCAGGAGGATCAAAAAACCCCGATTCTTTCGCGATCTGCGTCTGATCCGCACTCCTTGGCGCACAGATGCTCCGAAATATCACAGGACAACAATCCGATCATTGCTACAAAGGAGAGTTTGAATGAGAGCATGCTACAGAGCATTAATAAGCTAAAGGCGTCGAAAAAGTTGATCAATTCGGCCAGCAATCTGCGTCCGCCTTCGTCGGGGTCGCCATATCTGGCTAGCAATCGGGGCAGTTCGGTGGGAAAAGAACCTGTTGACAAAAGTGTATCCCAGCTGTTGACGCTGATTGGGAACACTTTGTCTGGACACACAGCAGGAAGCGAGGAGGCTCTTACAGACTCGATGCGGTCGGTCTCTGTTGAGCGGGAGCAATTGGCGGTGGCGCCGGTTTCTGACGACAGCAGCAGTGACGATTTCAGCGATGACGTTGATATGGATGAGCTAGATTGGCTAGCCAAGAAGGCGAAGGAGACGAAACTGCAGGCCAGTTTGAAAGACGATGACGAGAAAGAAGAAGAGGAAGATTTTTTCAGTGATGATGGCGATGAAATATTCGAGCTGAAGAAAGTGCACATAAGTGAGGATACACAAGGAAAAAATCAAGAGGAAAGCCAAGGGATTGAGAAGAGTGCAGAGACTTTGAGTACACAAAAATCGGCCGTTTCTTTGATCTCAAAGCAAATATTCAAGGACATGAAGATGGACATTGAAAACCAACAACAACAAAGCAATCATGAGGACAATTCGAGCAGCGTCAAATCGATGATTCAAAACGAAAATTGTCACAGATACCAAATTATGAGTGTCTTCAAGACCAAATACAAGCGTGGCTCAGAGACAAAAGAGCAGCTCATTTTGACTTGCAGAGCAGAAGATGACACAAGTAAAAAAATTGTTGTTCGGGATCAATGGAGCGAGCTGGATTACCAATCCAACGATTTGATACACATAATTGTGGAAGAAGGAAGTCAAAACCCGCGTTTAGTTGACAAGAGCAACAACATGTTGATTTGGAATCCTGATATTCTTTTGTCAGCTACGTTAGTATCGTCTGGAGTTGAATGCAAGAGAAAAGCTGTTTTGAGCAGTCGATTACAGGGACCAGGAGACTATTCAACGCCTCTGGTTCTTGGAAATATTGTTCACCATTTGTTCCAAGAGTGCCTTGTGATGCAAAATGTGTCTGATGAGTTCATTAACAGCAAGATAGACGAAGAAATAGAGGCCAATACGATTCCAATTCTGAGCATTGGAATTGGAAAACAGGAATTAAGAGGCATGATATTGGAGCATGTCATTTATATCAAGAACTGGATAGACACGTATATTCCTTCGTCGACATCTTTTTCTCGAGATTCATCGTTCAAGCTCAAGACACCTTACAAAGCGACCAAAGTGCTGGATGTTGAGGAGAACATCTGGTCTCCAATGTTTGGCTTACGAGGACTGATTGATGTGGTGATTGAGGCGAATCTGACCAACGGAGACAAACTTGTGGTTCCTATGGAGATCAAAACGGGGAAAGAGTACATTACAAACCGCGCGCAAGCTACGCTGTACACACTGCTTGTGAATCAGAGGTATCGAGTTAGGTCGCCTTACTTGTCACTAGTGTACACCAAAATGAGTCAAAGCTACTTTGAGGCAATCAACAGCAATGATTTGCGCATGTTGGTGAACATCAGAAATCGGATTTCACAATTCATGAAATATGGTACCCGCGAGCTTCCTCCAATCAAGAAGCAGTCTAGTTGTGAACGGTGTTTTTCTCTGAATGAGTGTATGACGTATAACAAGCTTATGGAGGACGGGACAGCTTCGGAGAGTGGAATCGAGGAGTCCCTATACGAGAGTATCACTTCGAATATTGACAAAGAAAGTCACAAGGAGTTTTTCAATCACTGGGAAGCGTTGATAACGAAAGAGGAAGGACTGATGAATAGTTTCAAGAAAGATTTGTGGTGTTTCTCGTCTCTCGAAAGAGAATCCAACGGCGGAAAGACAGTTGGGGGCTTGAGGGTGACTCATTCTCAGGAAATTGAGATTGACAACGGACGTGCTGGGAGGTTTATCTACACGTTTGAGCGGGATTCATCTGTTCATCCGTCGATCATGACATCTCAGCTGTCAAAACATGACAGAATCATTGTTAGCGATGAAAACGGCCAGTTTGGGCTGGCGTTTGGATTCATCGAGAACATTAGACCAGATTTGATTGTGGTGAGCACGGACAGACGCTTTATCAACTCTCAGGTTAAGATGGACGACTTCAACCCTAAAAACAATCAAGTTTTTCAGAGTGTTTTGCAATCTAGTGCTCCATTGGTGAACGAAAAGCTTTACAGAATTGACCGGGATGAGATGTTCCATGGTCTGGCTCTGGCTCGATTCAACCTACTGAACTTGTTTTTACCTGAAGGCGATACAAAGACGCGGAAGCTGGTTGTTGATTTCGAAAGACCCCGGTACTCAAAAACCGATTTGAAGTATGATTTTGACAAAACCAAGTTCAATCCAGATCAATTGCGGGCTTTTGATCATGTTTTGAGAGCTGAGGATTATAGCTTGATTCTTGGGATGCCTGGAACTGGGAAAACCACCGTAATTGCCAATTTGATCAAGTGTTTGGTTGCCAACAAGAAGACCGTTCTGATAGCGTCTTACACTCATTCGGCCGTGGACAATATCATTGAGAAACTGATTGATTTGATTCCGGAATTGAATCTGCTACGTGTTGGCTATGCCAAGAGTCTCAAAGAAAAGGTGACGAAGTTTTCGATGCATTCCAAAGACACAATTTATCCGATTGAGAACGAGGATGACTTCGAGAAAGCAGTCATGAAAACAGATATTGTTGCGGCAACTTGCTTGGGAATTCGAGACGTTGTTTTTACACACCGCCAGGAGTTTGATTACTGCATCATTGACGAGGCGTCACAGGTTTCGATGCCTGTTTGTTTAGGTCCTTTGAGGTTTGCGCAAAAGTTCGTTCTTGTTGGAGACCATTATCAGCTTCCACCGCTGATTCTAAACCCTGAGGCCAGAAACGGTGGCTTGGACAAGTCGCTTTTCAAGATATTGAGCGAGAAGTATCCTGAAAGCGTTGTTGAACTCACACACCAGTACCGGATGTGTTCAGACGTGATGATGATTTCTAACAGTTTGATCTATGACGGGAGACTGAGATGCGGAACTGAGAGTGTGGCAAAACAGAGCCTTAAGATCCCGTATCCTGAACGATTGGCTGAAAACTCCAACAACATTGCCCCGGAGTTGCAGTGGATGAACGATGTTTTCAGCGAGGATAGGAAGGTTATTTTCCTCAATCATGATGGGGTTCCAGCAACGGAAGTCTCGGTTGGGGAGAAGATTGAGAACCCGACGGAGGCTCACTTGGTGAAGCAAATCATCAAGTGCCTTGTTTCTTGCGGAGTCTCATGTACCAGCATTGGTGTGATGTCATTCTACCGAGCGCAATTAAGACATTTTTACAGGAGTTTTACTGGATTACCTGGACTGGAGATTTTGACCGCTGACCAATTCCAGGGCAGAGACAAGGACTGTATTATCATTTCGCTTGTCCGGTCCAACGATAAGAATGTTGCCGGCGATCTGTTGCGGGAATGGCGCCGGGTGAATGTGGCGATGACGAGAGCCAAATCCAAGCTGATTATTCTAGGATCCAAGAAGTTGATGTCGACAATTGCCCAATTTGAAGGGTTTATGAGTCTTGTTGAGTCAAAGAAATGGATCTATGATTTGCCTGAAGGAGCAGATACCGTTTACAACGAAGCTTTCTTGGATTTCAGTCAGCCCAACACGTCGTCTTTGGACTCTTCAAAATCAAAGAATTTCAAAGTGAGCACGCAGTCTAAGGTTATTCAGAAAACGCATATCTTGCGAAATGTGATTGAGGAGTTGAAGAAGTAATGATATAGAAAATACCTTTTATTCAGAAAATGGATTGATGCGAATACAATAGAGAAAGGGTATGTAGAAACAGCTCAGCCAACCGTCAGTCGGATGGATGATATGCATTCTGTAAAGAGAGAAAAAGCGCCGTTGAGACAAAGACAAAAAAAGAAAGCCGTGACCAAACATAAAAGCAAGAAAGAAGCTGGAAAAAAACACAGATGAAGAAAAGAATAAAGAGATTGTAGAGTCCTTTAAGAACGTTGCGAATTTTTCAGAAAACCTTTTTTCCAGTTCCAGTACTCAGCAAATCGCTCACCAGAGTACCAACTATAGTCAAAATCAATGAGAGAAATTCCGCTTTGGATTCCTGCCCAGATTCCCCAATAGAACCCAGGTAGACCGAAGTACATGGAAATTTCGGAAATGAGCTCATCAATCATCTTTTCCTGGGACGGCGAGCGGTCGTTTGGAAGATTCAAGTATGACGAACACCAATTTCTAAGAACGTCGTTAGAAGGAGAGATTTCTGGAATTCGAGATTTGTCGCAGTCAAAACCCTGCCATTCAAGAAGGTGATTTGATATATCGAACGCTCTTGGGGCTTTGGTCATATACTCGTAATCAATGAAAGAGATTGGATTTTTTTCTTTGAGCTCGTCAATCTGGGATTGAGAAAGCTCGGAAGTTGTGGAGCTAAGTCTTTCAGAGAGCTCTTGTGGAATGATGATATTTCCACTCAATAAATCACAGTGACTGGCCACATTCGGCGACTTATCTGCCAACTCATTGCGCAGCCACTCGAGTTCCGCCTGCAACGTCTCTCTGAGTGACGCATGCTTGTTCTGAATCGCCTGCAACGTCGCATTGTTTTGACAAGTGGTGATAATTCCCTGGATCTCTGGCAAAATTTGAATCCAGTTAGAAATCACAGACCATATATTGGCCGGTTTTTCTGCACTCTGTGCTGCTGTGGCCGAAACAACGCTGTTGAACTCTCTGCGAAGCTTATGTAAACCCTCCTCGATTGCGTCCATGCGCACTTTCTGGTGCCATTCACCAAGTTTTGACGCAATAAGTGGATACAAAGAAGCACTAGACATCTCTTCGGGTTCCAACGAGCGGCCCTCAATGTAACCATAGACAAGCCCGTTCCCAAACCTTGCATGTATCGGCGGGGCGAGGCCAACAGAATTGATCACGAGATGTGACACAAACTCGCGGTCCCTGTCGATGATCAGGTTCGTTCCGCGGCCATATGTTCTCACAAGCACACGCTCCTCAGTCTGCGACACCTTATTCAACTTGGAGCACTCGAGGAGCATGTTTGTAATGCCTCCTGTCAGCTGCTTCACGTTGATCAGCGTCTCGTTGCGTCCGCCCTTCCAATGCGGAAAGATCTTCACCAAGATGCGCTGGATCTCGTCGTTATCCGTGCCGCTGCTTGGCTCGATGTAACGGCTAGGCAGGTACAAGGCGTGTGTTGCGTAGTGGTTGAGCAGAGAGCTTATCGACGAGTCTTTCTTTTCGTCGCTTACGTAATCTCTGTTTTCGAGCGAGGACGCCGACGAAAATGAAGCCGACAACGACTCGTTGTCTGAACTCGTGTTAGCGCTCGGGGACAGCGACGAAACCGTCTTGTTTGCGAGAAACGAGAGGTAAGGTTGTCTTCCCTTGACACGAGCGTCGGTTCTGTACGGCAAAAAGTGCAGTCCTCCGCCGGAAATCAGACAGTAGGCTGGCTGATGCGGGTCCGTGGCCGCTGCTGTGGCTGTGGACGCGACAGCTGGGGATTTGCTGGGAGTTGCACCGGCGCCCTCGTGTATGCTGGCACTATCTATGCTGTTTGGCGAGGCCATGCTGTGTGTATATGCGTATGTGTATTTGTGTGCTGGTGAGCTGGCGAGCTGAGTAGCTGGCAAGCAAGTGATCCGTTTTGGTGCGAGGTGTTATATTTTGGAGGCCGGAGTTCGGCGATGGTGGTGGGCGACTATTGATGACGGCGGCGTTATTTTGGTGGTCGTTCGGCGCGTTGGAGGACAGTCACTACGGTGTTGACATGCAAACAAAGCGGGTTCTGTTATCGTGTGTCTTGTTGGCACATTTACAGATGGCATTTTTTTTTTTTGGGTTTTATTTTTCATGTGACTTTAAATACGAGCGCGGAGAAAGTTACCCGGCGAAACACCAGACACAGGCTGGTTGGTTTAGAGGTCAGAACGGGCTCCCGATGGGTTCAGTGGCACCGCTGAGCTCTCGAGATCGCGGTGAGGCGTCATGAGAAACGTTTGGCGCGAGCTGTAAAAGTCCTGGGCGACATTTGTGCGGGCCGGGTAGTCTGGAGCGCCAGCGAGACGGGTGAGTTCTCCGTGGTCAGCGTGCTCGTCCAGCTCGCCCGACTCGGCCACCGCCTCGGCCTGCACCAGGTACGGAACATAGCACAGGGCATCACCGATGGCCGGGTAGAACCGGCGGTACGACCACCAGGCCACAAGACTGCCCAGAACGGTGCCCAAAAAGACATCGACGAAATGGTGTCTATAGTCCTGGGTTCGCGAGAGAGCAACGTAGGCGGCGTAGAGAGCGGGCAGAATAGCCACGACGGAGCGCCAGGCGCCACCAGGGACACGGCGGACCATGAGCTGGCCCATGAGCCACAGCGACGTGTAGCCGAACGCGGCGAAGCTGATGCTGGAGTGGCCCGAAGGGGTGGTGCGGAAACCGTCTAGAAGACGGCTTTTGTTGGTGGTGGTGCACACTTCATGGGCATAGTAGAGCGTGTTCTTGACGGCGTCGTCACGGGGGACGCAGCGGGCGAGGAAGTCAGGACGGCAGCGGCCGATCCAATTTTTGAGCACGTCGGTGATGAAAATATCTGTTCCCAATCCAACAAAAAGCCCCACAACGCTCAAGTAGAGCACGTAAAATTTGGCCTTTCTGGGAGTGAGCAGCAAATTGACAGCGAATATGATGAGAACCGGGAAGACTGTTGAGCCTCTGAGAAGAGCAGACCCTGACACACGTTCGTGTTCGGCGAACGGGTGGCTGATGGTGATGTCGTTGATAGTAAATTGGCGCTGGTACGGCTCGATGTTTTCAAACCAGAACCAGTCCAGGACAAACATGACACCGATGTAGATTACATCGGTTGCTCTCCATTTGACGAGAAAGGCGTGGAACGGCAGCCTGTGGGCGCCGAAGTTGTGTCTGTCTACACAGAGGTTGCTAACGTGGAAGCCCATTGGTGGTTGGGAGAAGGAGAAGTGGCGGGACAAGTTGGCGGGAGAAATAGGTGGTTTAAATTATTTGTGTGATTATGTAAGCAGACGAGCAAACGGGGCCAAGTTTGCAAGGAGGGCCGGGATGAATGTAGGGAGCTCGCCGTGGCGGGGACTTTGCGGTCCAGAACAGCGGGAGGTTGTGGCGAAACTTTACAAGGAATAGAGATATGGGAATAAATTAAAACGTATGAAAATCCAATTGTCAGGCTTCCTCGTGTGGAGAAAACAATTGGCTACAAAGAAGCCTCCAAGGGGGGCTAACGAATTGCGTGAGCACTGGCTCTGCTCGTTTGTGCGTCACTTCAGCTTGCTCTCGAAATTATCAAACATCTCTTTGTTTTGAATCAACAAGTCCAAAATAAACAGGTGTCCCCCGTTCAAACGCAGCGTTATCGCCAAGTCCCTGATGAACTTATCGAACCTCACCACGGAATCACTTGTCTCCGCGGCCTCCGCAGCCTCCACCGACTCCTCTGTGAAGTTCTTCACCTCCTTCTCCTTGAAGGCCGGCTTGAACTCGCTCAGAGCCACAAACAATTCCCTGGCAGACCCAAACTCAGCAAACTTCTTCCCGAGAGCCTGTCTATACTTGCACAGATCGTCGTAGTGTTTTTCTATGAACTCCGAGTCGTCCGGCAGCTGTCTGTAGTCTGTGAAGAAGATTGCTTCTGAGTTGTCTGTCATTTCGAACTGCTTGGCTGCCTCGATTGCCGAGTTTCTCTGCGACAGGTCCAGCGACGGCAGACTGTTTGTATTGATGTCTTTGTGTATGGAGTTGACGATGAACTGCCGGCCTTTGCTGGAGTTGTTGATTTTGGCCAGCTGTGCGCCTCGAGTCCCGAACCGGCGGAGTGCCGCGAGATTCAGTCTAGAAGCCATGGCGGGGTGCAAGCGGTAGCAGACGAGAAAAGTCAACTAGTCTTGGAAATACTGCGAAATAAAAATACTGCGAAATCACTAGCTTCTTTGATTTGGCCCAGTCACGTGCCCACCACAGTACCGGGGAAAACGCGAGCTACAGTAGCAACAACGCACAACAAGTGATCAACGTGTGTCCAATAGCGCTGCTAGCCGAGAGTTAAAGGTTTGGCCAAATGTATGTGAGAAATCTACTCGTCATTGTCATGAACCATTTATATACAAATTCAACGGATGAAAAAATACCGTCTTGCTGCTCTAGTCGCTTCCTACAAACTCGCCCCATTCGCTCCGCTCGCTTCGCTCGCTCCGCCCCCTTTGTTGTTCAAGTAACCAACACCCTCTAGAAACTCTCCGCCCTCTTCACCCAGCTTCTCCGGCAACTCGTCCCACCGTAACCTCATCATCATCCCGTTCAGCTCCTCCGTCTCCTCCAGACTCAGTCCTCCCTCCTCCAAAACTCCGAGCCCGTACTCCTGCAACTTGCGGTTCAACTTCTCGGTCACCGCCGTGTCCCCGTTGCACTTGTTAGAAGCACGGTACAGCTTCTTCAACACCAGCCCGTACTTGTCGAACCGGTCTAGCTCCGAGTACCGCTCCACCACACAGCTGTAAAGCTGCGCCACGTCGCCGTAATCCACCCCACCGGGCGCAGAACGAAGATACCAGTTGATGACTGCCAGAGCATAATGAAGCTCTTTGCGTGCCATGAAGTACTTCACAAACTTTTCAACCATTTCTTTACTCAGCGGTGATGAACCAAACTTTTCCCACGCTTTTTCAAATTGATCCTCCGTCAAATAGGCCTGGACAACATCGCTGGAGCTCAGTGAAATCCCGTGCTGCTTGCACCACATCATAGCCTCGTCTGCACTGCGCAATGAACGACACTTGTGCTCTAAAACAGACTCACACACCGGTTCAAGATCAAGATTGTTGGCCAGCATCTGCGCCAACAGCTTGCCACGAACACTCTCGCTCCGCAGTCCACCAAACAAAACGTACCACGTCTCTGCGTCCGGATGAAGCCCGCGAGCAGCCATGTCCCGCAGGTTGTTGCGCAACGAGTACAGATCCTCCTGCTGTATATTTGACTGCAGAATACAGTTGATGTGCTGGATTTGAAGCGGGTGCCCTGACCGTTGCAAGTGTGCGTACAGTTTGTTGTGCTCTGAGTAACGACGGGCGGCCAACAACGAGCGTAGAGACTCCAATGAACGCGGATCAGCGATCCGAGCATCACCATCCACGCTCAATTCACTCAGACTCAGCCACTCCTCCAAAACTTCCTTCTCAGACAACATACAACCTTCCAGCACCGTCCATAGCTCCTCCAGTCTCGTCACGTACTCCTCACTGCCCTCCAGCTGCTCCACGCTGCGAACACGCGACCGTAAACGCTTGTATCCGCGCCAAAACACAGTCCCGGTCGCACGTGTGTGCACCTTGAGCACAATGGCAGCCCCAACAGGGTCGTCAGCAGCAAGATAGTGCTCCACAAACCGCAAAACTTTGTGCTCAGAGAGCGAGAAACGAGGGTTGCTGTTGGAAAAGATAAACTGAAGAGCCGTCTCAGCACGGTTTTCAGCAAGATAGCACGAGACAATCACGTCGTGGACGAAAATCGGTATTTCGTCGGGTTTGGTGATGATCTTTTGCTCAATAAGCCAATCAAACACGCTGTCCATAGACGACTCCTGCGATCGAGACCCATCACGTTGCTTCGTCTGCTCCAAAGATGCATGAATTCCTTCCACAACGCCGCCAAGAACAGGCCCAATATCCAGCCCTTCACTCAGCAATTCCTCCGCAAAAACCTTCCGCTCTGCCGGAGCCAAATCCTTCAGCAAACAGTACCACGTTGCAGCGTCTGGCCGCAAACCGATCTCCTCGACACACCTCAAAATCCACCGGAAACACTCTGCTCGTGCACCTTTTTGCCGGGTCGTTGCCGCGCCCCATAGTACGTAGTTCAACGTCACCACGTCGGCAGCCACGCCCCGAGCAACCATTGTGTCCAAAACACGCCAAAGAAGACCAAATCGGTACCCATCTGCCAGGAATTTCACCACCTTGTTGTACGCTGCAAGAGAGAGATTTTCGCCCTGCGCTTCCAACACTCTAGTCTCGACAATACGTTCCATCTCCTGACAGAATTCCGCACTGTAGCTGTACCTGGGCCCTAAACTGATACACAGGGTCTCCTCCAGAGTCGGACGCTGTTCCAAAACAGCAGATGCCGTCTTTTTCTGCAGTATTTCGCTCGCATACACAGAATCTGTGTGGTTGGTATTCCCCTTTGCCCAGCGCAGAAACTGCTTGAGCGAGAATGTATGTTCCAAATCGAGCGCAGAGGCCACCTCTTTGCGCCGATTTTTGGTTGTTTCGTCTGGTGTGTCCAGTAAACGCAACGCGCGCTCGACATCGTGGCCGACTTCACCGGTTTTGATGTTTTTTACGGCCTCATGAACGAGACTTGCGGCATCTTTGCGGTCGCCGCAAACAGCCACGGCCCTATAAACGTCTCGTTTCTCCATGAAATGGCGCACAAGCACCACGCACAGAGCCGTATCAACAGCAACACCACGATGCCTCACAAACGCCGCTGCAGGCGCAAACCCGTCTCTTTTGAGGTGCCATTTGACGGCAGCATATCCGACACTTTGCTCGGCGTTCCAGCGCGGAATGCCGGCACTTTGTGCCGCTGCCACCACCAGGTCAGAATCCTGGTTCTGCGCCCAGTGCGCCTCGCAAAGCTCACGGGAGACAGGCAAAACGTCCATGTTACGGGCCCGCATCTCGCGCAACAGCACGAGTCTCTGAGACGGCGAAACGATTCCCCTGACCATTGTGTACCAGAACTCCGGGTCCGTCAGCTGCTGCTTGCGCAGCAGACCCAGATACTTGAGAGTTGTCTCGCGCGACGTTAGCTTCTCTGTTGCGAAACTGGCCCGCAAAAGAGACAGAAGAGTCGGCGAGTCCAGCTGAACACGGCGCTCGTAAACCACCTTGTCGACCGCGTCGAGCTGGTAGCGCACTGCGAGAAACTGGAGGATCGTGCCCCACTGTGCTGGAGAAAGTGTCGTGGACGGGGCTTCGCAAACCATGAGTATGAGCTTGAGGAGCCTTGAGTTGAGCTCTTTTGGGTACACTTTTTCTGGGCTGAGAGAGAGCAGCAGGGAATTGAAAAGGGGACCGAACAGAGGGTGTGCTGCCAGGGTGACCTCACTGGAGTCCGATTGCACCGAACCTTCTAGAAGGGTCAATTTGGACTCGAGGGTTTCCAACGAACACGAGCAGTGGGGTTGGCTGATCTGGCCAGCATCGTTGATGTTGCTGTGTTCACTGTGCCCGCTGGCCAAAAACGCCTCTACCAACCTCTCCTCACTGAAAAACCCCAGATATCCCTTCTTGCTCTTTCCCAGCCGCTTGAGCCACAGAAACACCGACGAGCAGTAGAATTTTCCTCCAAACTCCGCGTGCTTCCTCCCCACTATCTCCTGCACCAACGGAGTCACGTCGACCCCGACTCGGGCCAATTCGCCCACCGCCACGCACCGCAGGTCGAGATCCTCGACCCAGTCGTACACAATGCGCCACGTCTCCTCGTCTGGAGCGAGGCCGAGCTTCGCCACACCAGCCACAAGCCGCTGAGCAAGCGCTCCGTCGCAACGTTTCCCCGTGGCATCAAACAAAGAGGACCGGATCGGATGGTTGAACGAGTCAATGTTCGGATGCACCGACTCAGCAAGCATGCGGGTCAACAGCTTGTTCACCAGTGTAAATTTCCCGTTTTCGCTCAGTATTTGCAACATCTGATTGCACGTGTTGAGCTTGAGTTTGAGTTTCTCGTCTGAGATCGCCCTCTCCAGAAGCACCAGTAGCAGTTTTGTACTTTCTGGAGACGGAGAATACGAAACCAGAAGTTGTTCCAGCTCACCCTGGTTGACGTGCGGACGTTGTAGCGCTGCTGTGAGAAAGGGCGTTGTGTCAAATCCCTTGGGTAGCGTTGCCGTTGGCGTAGTTTGGCTTTTCCTCAGACTGGTGGGTTTCGAGGAAAGTAAGGTCTGTACGAGGTTTTTTTCAACAAGTGCCGCCGACGAGGCCAGCGACGACAGCCGTGTCACTCGCACAGCTGTCCGCAGTCGTTGGATCCTCACCCGTCCCAACATGAATGTGGGTTCCGTGGAGTGAGAGTATATGTTTATATATGTAATAAATTATTTTGAGCGATACAAAAAAAAATCAAGCAAATAATCTTCGCTCATCGCTAAATGAAAAGTTGATCCGCTTGATTCGCAATGACAGCTTCTTTTAGTTTAAATACATGGCTACAAACTCCGAGACATGCTGGACAATGGTCCGAGCGAATGACGAGCAAAGCGAGTCATTTGGGAGGAATTTGGGAGGAATTTGCAAGAAGCTAGGAAACTTGGGAGGAATTGCAAGAAGCTAGGAAACGTAGGAGGAATTGCAAGGAATTAGGAAATTTAGGAGGAATTGCAAACTATGAAAATATTGCAATATTTCAATCCCACTCCAGCCACCCATTTGACCTTGCGGAACGAGTTCTCACAATTAGAATGGAAACTTTCAATCAACAAGCTCGTCAGATTTGACTCGCTGCGCTCGTCACTCATTTCTCGTCATTCCGCTCATCATCAGTGACCCTGAGCATTTCCAACCCACCCGAGGTGCTTTCGATCAGTTTTTGGGAACCCCGCCTGCTCGGAGGAAAAAAAGACCCTCCTGGAGAGCCTGGAGACTTTATCGAAACGATTCTGCGCTTACTGTTCACCGCCAGCGAGTCATCGACAGGTTTGCGCTTGACCCCCGTCACACTGATCGGAACCGTCCCTGTGGCGTCCGACGCCGTCGACGTCACCGAGTTCGACCGGCTCTTGTTGTGGTTCCACGACTCGTTTGCACGGTTGATGATTTCGAACTTTTTCAGGTTGTCCTGCTCCAGATGGTGAGGCTGGAACAGCCACGACGTGGCCAGTTTCGATGTCAGAATCTCGTCCTCGTCCCGCAGCGCCGACGTGATGATCGACTCGTGCTTGATTTCGCTGTCCAGCGGCGAAAATTCATTCTGCAACTCCATTACAATCCGTTTGAAAGATTTCAGTTTTGGAGTCATTTTTTTTTTCGAAATGATCTTTTTGAAGAAAATGTTAGGACTGCTTGATCCGCCAGCAGAAATCGCAGTCCCGACACCGTCCTCGTCCGTGGGCGCGCCCGGAGACCGGGGAACAACCACCGTGTCCGCGGCAAACAGCTCGTGCATGCTTGGCCGCTTTCCGCTGAACGAGTTGTGCCGGCTCGAAAAGTTGGATGAAGAAGAGTGGAATCGGCGGTGCGTGCCCCCTTCAAAGTGCGGGAACCGCAGCTTGCGACGCCGAACGCCGTACTCGTCGTCGTCCGACGAGTCCTCGCCAGCGTCCGACGACGAGGAAGTGTCGATGTTCAGCTGCGACCGGCCCGCACCGTCCGCGCGGTGCACGGTGCGCGTCACACGCAGGTTTGAGGAGGAGTAGGAGCGGCCAAAGCTGCTTTTGGGAGAGTCAAAGTAGTTTTTGCGGGGAGACACTGTGGGTGCCAAGTGTGCCAGGGGCGCTCCTGGAGGCACTATGGACGCGTTTGATGTTGCGGATCTAACCTCTGTCTGTCCAGAGACACCTGCGGAGCTGGCAGAGCTGCCAGCTCTGCCAGCGCCGCCAGCGCAGGGACCGCTATTTTCCGGGACTGTGCTCATAGCGCGGGGCTTGCTAGTCGGCAGCGGTGCAGAGGGGCAGAGAGGTGTGCTGGGCTGCTGTGTATGCGGCAGCCACGCATTGAAGGGACTTTTGGGGAACAGAGGTGGATCAGATTGAATCTATAGAGTTGAACAGATGTGGGTTTTTTTTTTAATTTTTTTTTTTTGCCTGTGAAGTAAGTTTTTTTGACGTCGATCGACGCCAGTCTTGTTTTTCGTCTGCCAATCAAGCTCTCAGAAAGGTCCTAATGACTCAGCTCTTATCAAGCCTCCGTCGCGCACGCGCACGCCCACACACACACGCCATCCCCTCCCCCGACTGAAAAGTGTTTTTGCTACTTTTGATCTGCTCAATTGCTTTTTTTAGCCCGAATAAACACACAATTCTATCCAAACATCAGAATGAGCATCAGAACTCTCGTCACCAGCTCGCTCTCCAGACAAGTTGCAACTCGCAGAGGATTCGCTTCAACCGCATCAGTCATGTCCACCATCAAAGCAAAGGCGCTGCTGTACTCAAATTACGGCGAGCCGCTCGATGTTTTAAAAACACACTCGTACGAACTGACGTCGACTCCAACCGGAGACGACGTGCTCATTGCCTCGGTCGCGTGTCCGATTAACCCGTCCGACATCAACCAGGTGCAGGGTGTCTACCCCTCGAGGCCAGAGCTATCTCTCGCGCTCGGCACAGCAGAACCAAGCGCGGTGGGCGGAAACGAGGGCCTTTTCAAGGTGTTGGCAGTCGGCGAGAAAGTGAGCGGACTCAAGCCGGGTGACTGGGTCATTCCCAGCAGCGTGAACTTTGGTACTTGGCGCTCGCACGCGTTGACAGCAGAAAAGTCGCTGTTCAAGCTGCCAAAGACACTGCCCGCCAATCAGGCAGCCACCATCACCGTTAACCCGTCCACCGCGTACCAGATGCTCACACTGTACCAGGAATTGAAGCCCGGCGATTGGTTCATCCAGAACGGAGGAAACTCGCAGGTGGGCCTGGCGGCGATTCAAATCGGTAAAAAGCTCAGCTTGAACTCGATCTCCATCGTCAGAGACAGAGAGAACTTGAGCGAGCTCGTTGACTACATGACCAAGCTCGGGGCCACTCACGTGATCACCGAGGAGCAGAACGGGTCACGTGACTTTGGCAAGCAGATCAAGGAGTGGACTGCAGGCAAGCCAATCAAGCTCGGACTGAACTGTGTTGGAGGAAACAACCTCACGAACATGGTGCGCAAGCTGGGCCAAGACGCCACGCTGTTGACTTACGGAGGCATGTCGATGAAGCCTGTTGCGATTCCAACGACAAGCTTCATCTTCAAGAACCTGACAGCCAAGGGTTTCTGGATCACAGAGAACGTGAAGCGGATTCCCGGCTCGCGTGAGGCTACTTTAAAGGAGGTGATCAAGCTCATTGAGGACGGCGATCTTGTCGAGACGGGCAGTCACGAGAACGAGTTGAGTTTGGATGCGTCCGAGGAGGAGTTTTACAATGTGTTCAAGAAGGCTATTTCTGGAAAGGGCAAGCAGTTGGTTGTGTTCAAGTGAGTCTTTAAACGTGTTACGTTCAATTGAATTGCGTGCCAACTAACTTGGTTTGCATTTATATTATGATGTGTTTGTGTATGGGTTTTTCAAAACAGTTGAATTGCTTTTCAGTAGTTGCTGGTTGTACTTCTATATGTTGGATCTCACCCGCATTGGCTGTTTTTCGCTTAGGACGATCGACGCGTCGATTTACACCCCTGAAAAAAAAATGTAGAAATTGAAAAATTCATCAAAACTTTTCTCAACTCCATCTTTCCACCACATCCCACCATATTCACCAGCAACGATGTCTCTACAACGCAACGCCGTCAGTGCCTACAGAGAGGCTCTCAGAGCCACAGGTATCGCATTCAAAGGCGACATCCCTACGTTGCAGGCCGCACGCTTCCAGATCAAAACTAAAATGAGACTCCCAACAGACCCCGAAGCGCCAGAGCTGTCTGTGGAGGACCGCATCAAGCACCTCAACGAGGTTTCTGTGTTTTTGAAGAGAAACATCGTTCAGGGCAAAAAAGAGGACGACGACAAGTTCCTGCTCAACATCCACAAGGAGACCGAGCTTGGTGACAACGAAGACATCAAGAAGAACAAGAAGAACACGCTTGGCGGTGACGGTCCAATTTCGGGCGGCGGATGCTGCGGAGGTGGCGAGATCCAGATGAAGCAGAAGGGTGCGACCCAGTGAGTGGCAGCACCTTTTCCGGACTCCGGCCCAATAAATACGAGCGAATACAGTGTATATAGTGTTTTAATCCTGCATAATATCACCTGTAGAAAACATCTTTGCACCGCTAAAGTAGACAACCTGCCTGGCTGGTTAGCTTAAGCATGCACCGGAATTCAAATCCCTTGACACATACAGTGTGATTGTCGGGCTGTCAGTGGTGTATGCGCCACACTGCTATCGCTTTTCTACCTTCCCCATTTACTCATGTCCCATTTCGCCAGACGACTTTGGGTTACCCAATTAGGCGACATTTTCCTTCGAGGGTGCTTTTCGATCGAGCATCGGTTCCGGGGTGGGAGTGCCGTGAGCAACAGCAATTTCGTTTATATAGGTGATGTTGTTGGCTTTATATCTGTTTGTGTAGCAGGTATTTCATATACAACCATAACAAACCTTACGCCTTAGCACTTTGCTCTGTGACATTGGCTGACTCATCTACCGGCCCGGTTTTGCTCCTGAACCGGATTTAGAATTTTCTCGCGTATCAGGCCAAGAAAAAAAAAAAAAAAAAAAAAAAAAAAGAACGATATTCTGACTATAATTATAAATCAATTGCTTGAACCTTTTTGTTACTGCTACAGTGCTAATCACCCATAGCACACACACAAACAGCAACAAAATCCACAGAATGAGCACAAAGATTCTTCTTCTGCTGCATCCTACGCTCGCGACCGAGCCCGCCCAGGTGGAAAACACAAAACGAGAGCTGCTTCTTTCAAACCCCGAGGCAGACCTGGTGCAACATGTCATCGACAGAGTGGCCCTGGACCAACAAGAGCTTCCATCCGCCACGTACAAGCTCATACACTACTTGGCGCCACAGGAGGCGAAGCGCAACACATTCAATTCAAAACTGATCGCTAAACTTTACGAATCACTGGTGGCAAATGGTCGTTTCACAGGACTGATGCCCGATGGCTGCGCCTTGGAGGCGATTATGTGTGGATTTATCGTTGCAGAGGACGAGTCGTACTGGACCAAGCCCGACACGGTGAAGCCGGCGTCAGTGGCGGTTCCATTGAAGAGAAGTACGCATTTGAAGACGGCTGCTCCGCAGAAGAAGCTCCCCTCGTTCAAGAGACTGGCGTCGCCCCCTGTGCTGACGGACTCGTCGGAGGCAGATGAGGACGAGCTGGAGTCAGCGACCCAGCAGCTGCGGTTGAAGGAGACGAAACTTGTGTTTTTTGACGACGGAAGCGATATCGAGAGCAGCAACGAGAGCGACGACAACGGGCTCATTTCTGGCACAGGCTCGCTGTCTAAGGACACTTTTATTGACGAGGACGAACTGCTGGAATCGGCCGAGCTGAACCTCAGTACGCCGGTGGTGGTTCCTGTTTCGTGTTCGACGACTGGAAAGAAGAGACGGAAGGCCTGCAAAGACTGCACGTGCGGCCTGAAGGAGAAGGAGGAGGCGGAAGAGAACGCACAGCGGTCTCTTCAGGACAGCATTTTGGGAAATCTCGCGAGATCTGCGACACAGGAGGCGATGGAGATCGAGGAGCGTATCATGAAGAGGAAGCAGAAGGCGAGGGAGGAGTTGGGAAAGAAGATCAAGTTTAGCGAGGGCGATTTGGCCGAGATTGACTTTACGATAGAGGGCAAGACTGGTGGTTGTGGCTCTTGTGCTCTTGGTGACGCTTTCCGGTGTGACGGGTGTCCTTTCCTGGGACTTCCTGCGTTCAAGCCGGGACAGGTGATCACCTTGGATGGGTTTGGAGAGGATATCTAGGTGTCTAGCGAGCATCAGCATGGCACCATCCACCGATCTGTCTCATCTACAATTCTGGCTCGTCAAGCTCGCTGGTCGTCAAGCTTGCTTCTCGCCACGCACCACATCATTCTGGAAAAGACTTCGTGCATAGAGAAAAGCTATTGTGCTTTATAGTTGACATTTTGTTTATCGGTTAATGGGTTTCAATAACATATTTATTCTGTTTTAGCAGTGTGGCCACCGTCCAAGTGGAAATACAACCAACGTTCACCCGATCTGCTTACATAAGCAACGGTGGTAGCAACATTTTTAAAATTTGCAGATATAGGTTGCAATCGTTAGAACATCATTTATACACCTCATTACTCATCAGTGGGTGAGAGGGAAAGAGGAAGAAGGGGTTTTGCGAGCCATTGGTTGATGTGATGTAGTTTTTTGTTTTATTTTCTACTTCTTCATGCTTCCCCTCGCTCCTCGCTTCGCTCATTCTCTCGCTCGTCAGTCGCTCATCGCTCGCAGAACGCCTAGAATCCTCTCAAACTCGCCCTCTTCCTCATCCCCATCCTCCGCTTCCCCTCGCAACTCGTTTCTCGAGCACCCCGGGACAGGCCACTCGTTTTCGTAACAAATTTGTGCAAGATTTCTCTCTGTGAGAACGCGCGCCGAGGCCGGCCCGCTTTCGTGCTCGTTCAGCAAGTAATCGTAGTAAACTCTCGCATTTTCCAAGTCGCCAATCTTGTGCAAGTTGTACACCATACTGTAGTAGAACTTGGACGACAGCTTGACAAACGGACGCACCAAAGAGGCCAACTCCGCGGCCTGCGACAGGTCCTGGGCCGCAAGCCTCGAGAGTGTGTTGCTGAGCTCTGTGGACCGCAGCGTCCCATGTGCATCTGCACCGACTGTTTCCAGATACTCGCGGATATATCTCGCCGCAAAAACAGGTTTTTTCAGGCCGCTGACCAGGTATTTGAGGAAACACTCCAGGATCAGACTGTCGTGGACGCGGGCCGAGAACGGGTGGTGCTTTACATCACGACGGGCCTTCACGGCAGCAAGATAGTGCTGGAAAAGAAGCCTTG
This sequence comes from Ogataea ganodermatis, assembly GCA_030569375.1. NCBI lineage: Eukaryota > Fungi > Ascomycota > Pichiomycetes > Pichiales > Pichiaceae > Ogataea > Ogataea ganodermatis. The sequence goes on from JAJMKV010000024.1 coordinate 66,425, forward strand.
TCTGCAGTTTTGTCGGCTGGACTCTGAAAAGGAACGAGAGATACAGCGTTTGTAATACTTGCAGCGGCGGGAACACTTGTGGGCCGAGGACGAGCTCGTCTCGCACCGCAGGCTGAAGAAGCTCGTGCGCCGGCTCAAACACAGGCGACACTCGGTTGTTGTACACCATGTTGAGGAACCCAGTTTCGGCCAGAACCTCGCGGGCAGCCGGATAAAGCGTGACAACGTAGCCAATAAGAACCTCGATTGTCACCTCTGGACGCCGCGACATGTGCGCCAGAAAGTGCTGGTTGATCAGACTGACCTGCGGCACGCTCAGGTGCGCACACTCCGCGGGAGCCAGCTCCAGGTAAGCTGTGAGCAGCATCAGGCCCCGGCGCATGCTGTTTTGCTTGACAAAATAGTACCTGAGCAGCGGCTCGATCGACGAGTGGATGGTCTCTGTCGACACCACGGGCGCGCGGCCGTGGTGCAAACGCAGCTCGTTGTATAGCGGGGTGTAGCGGTCGTTTATCTCGGCTTGCGAGTGCAAAGTGTCCTTGTAGAGCGCCAGGAACACAGCAGCTTTGTCGGAGTAGCGTTTGCGAATGAGGATCTTCACCATTGTCTGGCGCATCCGGTCCGTGTACTGGTGTTGGAACACTTCAGCAACGCGCGGAACCACACTCGAGCCAAAAACGTTGTCTATGGAGGCGCCGCAGCCGAGGAAACAGCGCAGATCAGCCGCGGTGCCGTTGGCCAGTCGACGCAGAACACGCGACATGTCCGGGTCCCGGGCGAAAACATGGCCGGACTGGACCAATTTGCGGAACAGACGCTCATGGTGCACCGGGCGAACAACGCTGAACACCTTGCCGAGCGTGGCGGGGCGCACGGAGGCGGAGCGGGTCATTTCGAGGTCGCTGAACACGCCGTCGAGGAACTGGTCGTACGGCTGTTTCGGGCTCAGACGACACTGCAGCTTGCAATCTATAAGAAAAGAAGGGTCCAGTGTGCTGTGGGGCTCGTATGGCGCCTGTTGAACCGGTGTCTGGGGCTGTGTGCGGGGCCGACATAGCGTCTCGGCGTCTGTGTAGTAGCTGAGAGCTCGCTTTGAGACTGCAGTAGCTATTTTCGGCCGTCGTATCAATTTAGGGGTAAACATAAGAAAGTGCACAATGGAATGTATCGTGTCAGCCGGCCAGCGGACATGTGGGATGTGGTGGGTTGAAGATCGGTAGTCGGTGGTGGTTGTGTGGTGGTTCGGGAAGGTGAAGCTGAGGTTGAAAAAAAAAAAATAAAAAGGGTCAAGAGATCGGACAGAGATGAATAACGACGGGTCGATCGGCGTGCGGCAGTTGGCCGCCCGCGGCAACGCGTCGATCGACGCTGCTGGATTTGAAAATTTTTCTGTCCACCCCGGAGCAGCAACGGTACTGTGCGGCTCTGTCTGTAACGGCATTGTGCAAGTCCGAGACAGGAGTGGACGTGTTCTCTGGGGAAGCAGCGGGGCAACACGCAGCGCCCGGCAGCTTTGAAGGGACACCTCCCCCGGTAAGGGAATCTTTTCCCTCGCCTCCCCGGCTGCGGCACAGCTGCGGCACACTCGCGACAGTCGCCCGGGGTGGGCCCGGGGACTGGATTTGCCAAGGACAAACGGGGGTTCTGTACGGGTTTTCCTGCACGGCACCCGAATCCACCCCCATTCCGCCAATCACAATGCGATGTTTCTGCTTATGGCACTTTTTTACCTATTTCGCGCACCCTATTGCTGTACGGACGCGGGCGCGGGCTTACGTCAGCCGTCAGAATTTGGTAGGGGCCAGTCTGGAGAAGCACGGAGGGTTTGTTTCCTTCTCTTGTTCTGATTTGTTTGTTGTTTCTTTCCCACCAGAACCCACTCAAAATTCTGAGCTCACCGTCTTTTCGACACAGCATCATCAGTGTTCGCTAAGACTACCAGAATCGGCAAATTCCTAGTACTACACTAGTAGATGGAATTAGACTAGTCTAAACATGCTGAGATCAGTTACCAGAAATACACTCAGGGCCCGTGCCCGCCAAACTGCCCAGCGCACGAGCCTGGGCCTCACGACGAAACATGGTCTTAGAGGCCTGGCCACTGGGTTTGACAGCTTTTTGCAGACAAACAACGCAAACTACATTGACGAAATGTACGAGGCCTGGACCAAGGACCCAGCTTCTGTCCATGTTTCTTGGGACGCCTACTTCAAGAACTTGAACGGAAACAAGCCGGCATCTACCGCGTTCATTGCTCCACCAACCCTGGTTCCACACCCAGAGGGAGGAATTCCAAACCTTGTTCCTACCGGGTCTGGTGACCTTAGTGAGGGCATTTTGACCCATCTGAAAGCACAGCTGCTCGTGAGAGCCTACCAGGTCAGAGGCCACCAAAAGGCACACATTGACCCGCTTGGAATCTCTTTCGGTGACGACAAGAGCAATCCAATTCCAAAAGAACTCACTCTCGAGTACTACGGCTTCACTGAGGCCGACCTCGAAAAGGAGATTACTCTTGGACCAGGTATCCTCCCATACTTCCTCAAACAAGGAACTCAAACTATGAAGCTTAAGGACGTTATCCAGACGTGTGAGAACATCTACTGCTCTTCGTACGGTATCGAGTATGTTCACATTCCTTCCAGACAGAAGTGTGACTGGCTCAGAGAGAGAATCGAAATTCCAAAGCCATTCCAATACACCACCGACCAGAAGAGACAAATCCTTGACAGAGTGATTTGGGCGTGCGAGTTCGAGAACTTCTTGTCCACCAAGTTCCCTAACGACAAGAGATTTGGTCTTGAAGGTGCCGAGTCGGTTGTTCCTGGTCTTAAGGCCCTGATCGATACCGCTGTCGATCTCGGTGTCGAGGACGTTGTCATTGGTATGCCTCACAGAGGTAGACTTAACATGTTGGCCAACGTTGTCAGAAAGCCAGCCGAGGCCATCTTCTCCGAGTTCACCGGTTCCAAAGAGTTTGACGAAGGTTCTGGTGACGTGAAGTACCACTTGGGTATGAACTACGTTAGACCAACCACCTCTGGAAAAACTGTCAACCTGTCCATTGTGGCCAACCCATCCCACTTGGAGGCTGAGGACCCTGTTGTGCTCGGTAGAACTAGAGCCATCCAGCACTACAAGAACGATGTCGGTGAGTTCAACAAGGCCCTGGCTGTTCTGTTGCACGGTGATGCTGCTTTTGCTGCCCAAGGTGTGGTTTACGAGACCATGGGATTCACCGCCCTTCCTGCATACGCTACTGGAGGAACTGTCCACGTCATTGTCAACAACCAGATTGGTTTCACCACCGATCCAAGATTTGCCAGATCGACTCCATACCCATCCGACATTGCCAAGGCTATTAACGCTCCAATTTTCCACGTGAACGCCGATGATGTTGAGTCCGTTGTGTTTGTTTTCAACCTGGCTGCTGAATGGAGAGCTACTTTCAACTCGGATGTCATTATTGACATTGTTGGTTACCGTAAGCACGGTCACAACGAGACTGATCAGCCTTCTTTCACCCAACCACTGATGTACAAGAAGATTGCTGAGAAGAAGCAAGTTCTGGACATGTACATTGACAAACTTTTGAAGGAGGGTACTTTCACCACTGAGGACATCAATGAACACAAGCAATGGGTGTGGAACACTCTGGAAGAGTCTTTCTCTAAGTCCAAGGAGTACAAGCCAGACTCGAGAGAGTGGCTGACCACTCCATGGGAAGGATTCAAGTCGCCAAAGGAGTTGGCCACCGAGGTTCTTCCTCACTTGCCAACTGCTATTACCGAGGAGACTGTTAAGAAGATTGGTAAGGCCATCTCCACTGTTCCAGAAGGATTCACTCTGCACAGAAACTTGAAGAGAATTTTGGGTAACAGAGTGAAGTCCACTGAGTCTGGTGAAGGAATCGACTGGTCTACCGGTGAGGCTCTTGCCTTTGGTTCTTTGGCTTTGGAAGGTTACCACGTCAGACTTTCTGGTCAAGATGTTGAGAGAGGTACTTTCTCTCAAAGACACGCTGTTTTGCACGACCAGGACTCTGAGGACACTTGGACCCCATTGAAGAACTTGGACGAGAACCAGGGTGACTTTGTCATTTCTAACTCGTCTCTTTCGGAGTACGGTGTTATGGGATTCGAGTACGGTTACTCGCTGACTTCTCCAGACGCTCTTGTGGTGTGGGAGGCCCAGTTCGGTGACTTTGCCAACACTGCGCAAGTGATTATTGACCAGTTTATTGCTTCTGGTGAGTCGAAGTGGAAGCAGAGATCCGGTGTTGTTCTTTCGCTGCCTCACGGTTACGATGGACAAGGTCCTGAGCACTCTTCCGGTAGAATTGAGAGATACTTGTTGCTCTGTAACGAGGACCCAAGATTCTTCCCATCTCCAGAAAAGTTGGAGAGACAGCACCAAGACTGTAACATGCAAATTGCTTACCCATCTACTCCTGCATCGATCTTCCACTTGCTGAGAAGACAAATGCACCGTCAATTCAGAAAGCCATTGGTTCTGTTCTTCTCCAAGTCTTTGTTGAGACACCCACTGGCTAGATCTGACATTTCTGAGTTCACTGAGCAAGAGCAATTCAAGTGGATCATTGAGGATGTTGAACTTGGAAAGGCTATCAACGAGAAGGAGGGAATTAAGAGATTGGTTCTCTGTACTGGTCAAGTTTACACTGCTCTGCACAAGAGAAGACAGACTCTTGAGGACAAGGAGACTGCTTTCTTGAAGATTGAGCAATTGCACCCATTCCCATTCGCTCAACTCAGAGACGCTTTACTTTCTTACCCAGCTCTTGAGGACCTTGTTTGGTGTCAAGAAGAGCCATTGAACATGGGTGCTAACTCGTTTGTTTTCCCAAGAATCCAGACTACTTTGAAGGAGGCTGGTCTTGACAGCAAGTTGGAGCTCAGATACGCTGGTAGAGACCCATCTGCCTCAGTTGCTGCTGGTTCCAAGGCAATGCATTTGGCCGAGGAAGATGCTTTCTTGAACGAGGTTTTCCAACAATAGATCAAGATTATTTGACGTGATATATTTTCGATATTCGAGTGTGTTTTTTTGATCTATGATTTTTTACCGTCATGAGAAATTAATTCCTTTTGAGTTTATAAATTTGTTTTCTACAATTATGATATCTTTGAAATATGGGTAGATTCTATTATACAGATTATTGGTAAGATTCAAACCACTGCGAGCAAAACCAGCACCACTATGAGAACTCCGATGAGAACAGCAATGCAGCAATTTCCTCCCCGCTCGTTTGTTTCAAGAAAGCGATTGATTTTTTTGATTCCATTATTCACCAGCTTGAAATTAAGTCTGTCCATGTCAGTTTCCACGTCCTGCAGCAATTCTCCATGGTAATCCAGTTCGTTTCCAATGGTGAGAGCCTGTTGGTGCAAAGTGTTGATGGAGTTTGTAAGTTCATTGGAGATGATTTCATCTTGCTGACGGATCACCTGCTGTGTGTATTGCCTGTTGAATTCATCTTCTGGATTTGTGGAGTCAGTTGCCGGGTCCTCGAATGGGTTATCCGAGTAGAGACCAGGTAAGTTTGCCGATTTTATTATGGTGTTGAAATCTGTTTTCAGTTTGGCGAGTTTTTCGTTTCTCTGTGCTAGCTCGGTATTTGTGATGTCATGATATGTGTCGTTTGAGTTTCCGCTTTGGGCACGGCTTTTTGACTGACTTATCACCTCTATTGCGTTTGACAGGTCGTTTATTATCTCTATAAGTTCTGTTTTGATGTTGTTGAACTCAAGAGAGTTTGGCGACGTAGACCGCAGCAGCTCCAGCTGTGCGAGTCCATCCTGGTATACGTCATTAAACGGGTCCATTTGCGAGTGGCGATATATGGTTTCAGTGGATAAAAAACCTGTCTAGCCGGGAGAAAACACAGGCACAGAATTGGAAACTAATCAAGCAAAAAAAAAATATACACCACAATTACAGTAAAAATAGGAGAGAGCGGGAAAAATTAAGGGCTGTCGATTTCACCAATAAAAGGGGCGGTCGGCCAAAGTGTTATTATTTTATCAGCAGCACTGACGATATTTAACGTTTCTGTCCACTCAGAAAGACCAACAAAAATATGCCTCCGTTAGTATCAAATCTATTCCCGCAGACCACTGCGGAAAACGGCCGCTTGAACATGCTGTTGAAATTGTCTCCCGATCAGCTCGGTGCGATGCTAAGGTTGTATGCTACGGACATCGATGCTAGCACATCTGCCACACCCGGCGAACCAAACAAACGACCAACCAGCCCACGTATCAAACTGGTGATCAAGAACAACAAGGTGGAGTCGCTCAAAATCAACGGGAAAACATACAAAGTGACCAGTGTCAACGAATCAAAGACTGATGTGTACTCTAGTGTCGGCAATTCCGACGGCAATTGCGTCCACCTTGGCAACCTGAACTACAAACTGAATCTTATCAACTACAAGCCTGCGGTCACGTGCGACAACGAGGCGCTCGACCGTGTTTCCCTAAGGTTCCGTGTTGCTGAGTATCTTTGCAGAGCAAAGCCGGTCTCTCCAGGTCACGTGACCAAATTTTTCACTTCAAAAGGTTATAATTCTGACCAAGTGGAGCAGATACTGCGGGATGTGGTGGACCCAAACACTGGATTTTCAAAGATGGAGTACCAAGCGATGCTGAGACAGCCTTTGGCCCAGACGAGAGCGGAGTTAAACGCTTATCTTGACCGAATCGGATACCCCGAGAATCACCCGATGAGACTGACAATTTCCAAAGACACTTCTCAATTGCACTTGACAAAGAAAGTTTACCCACAGAGACCACGGACACCCGTGGTGGTACCTGTGGTGGCGCCTGTGGTGGCGAATGCTTCTCTAACGCCGCCAGAGCCGCCTAAAGCGACGAAAAAAGACTCTAAACCACCTGTTGCGGCGAAAAAACTCACAAAACCGTCTGCTACGGTGCCTGAACTGAAGCCAATTGGGCTTGGACTGAAAAAACGAGCGGAACCTGCCCCCGAACATGCAAAAGCTCTCAATTCGCCCATCTTATCAGAGTCTTCGGACGAGTCATCAGATCTTGCTTCATCTCAGCCAAAACGCAAGAGAACGGTGTCAGAGATTTCGAATTCCTCTACAGGATCGACGGCATCGTCGGTGATGTCGAACTCGTCAAAACGGATCAAACTTTCGCCGGCCAGTTCTGTTGGCGATGAGGACGAAAAGCCCATGGAGCCTGTTGCCGTTCACACTCCGTCGCCGGCAGTGACTCCGAAAGTGAGCTCTCTATCTTCTGCTGGAGTGTTGAAGCCGGTGACTACGAAAAAGACACAAGGAACGAAAAAAACCGCTGCACGGGATCTGATTATCAAGTTCCAAGAGACATACAAAGAGTACTACCGGTTGTATCGAGAGTTGGAGCAAGGGGGAGAGAAATTGAGAAGAGAAAAGATGAAGCAGCTGATTGGATTGCACAATGAGTTGAATATATGCAAATGGAAGCTGGGAAAACGGACAAACTGAGAGCAAAGATGGGACATAGGTAAATACCAATTTTTTAATTCAAGAAACGTACACGATGAAACGAAACTAGTTAGATTGATTCTTGTATATATCTCTAGAGATACGTTTTCCTTCGCTATAATCTGCAAAAAGTGTCTGGAATTACAACAGGTTTCTCTCAACAAACTGGTCGTACAGAGCCTTACCGAGTCTGCCTGGGGAAGGAACAACAACGGCGTTGGCGGCGGTAAGAGCCTCGATCTTGGAGGCAGCAGTACCCTTACCACCAGAGACAAGGGCACCAGCGTGACCCATTCTTCTTCCTGGTGGAGCGGTGACACCGGCGATGAAGGAGACGACTGGCTTTGGAACGTCTCTGGTGAGGTTGTACTGTTTGAGGAAAGCAGCGGCCTCCTCCTCGGCTTCACCACCAATCTCACCAATCAGGATGATACCCTCGGTTTGTGGGTCATCGAGGAACAAGGTGAGGGCGTCGATGAAGTTGGTACCTGGGCAAGGGTCACCACCCATACCAATGACAAGACTTTGACCGAGACCAAACTTGGTAGTTTGGTTGACAGCCTCGTAGGTCAAGGTTCCGGATCTCGAAACGATACCGATTCTACCCTTGGTGTGGATGTTTTGAGGCATGATACCGATCTTGCACTCACCTGGGGCAATGACACCAGGACAGTTTGGACCCACAAGTCTGGTTTTGGACTGAGTTCTCAGGATCTGGGACACTCTGAGCATGTCAGCCTGAGGAATTCCCTCGGTGATGGCCACAGCAAGAGGAATCTCGGCGGCGATGGCCTCCTCGATGGCGGCAGCGGCAATTGGAGGTGGAACAAAGATACCGGTGGCGGTGGCACCAGTTTCCTTCATGGCCTCAGCAACGGTACCGAAGACAGGCTTGTCCAAGTGGGTTTGGCCGGCCTTCTTTGGGTTGGTACCTCCGACAATTTGGGTGCCGTAAGCGAGGGCCTGCTCGGCGTGGAAAGTGGCCTGTTTACCAGTAAAACCTTGGTAGATCACCTTAGTGTCCTTGGAGATCTTGAGGTTTTTGATGGTGTCGGCGTAGTTTCTGGCGCTCCGCGTGGTGGAAAAGGCTCTTCTGAACATGATGGCGTGTATGAGTAGAGGGTAAAATCTATTAGGTTGACCAAAGCTGGAAAGATCGTAAAGGAATAATAAATATACACGTTTTGTTTCTCTTTGTCGATACTTCTCCTCCGCTTCACCAGATGGGCTACTGCGATCCTTCACCAGCCACACGGGCGAGCACAGCGCGGGCTGCTGCGCCGCGCGAACGTTCGCGCGAACGCATTTTTTGGTGCGCTTCTCCGGTCCGGTGATCCGCACCGCCACGCCCGGAGTACGTTTTCCCACAACCCCGCAGGTAGGCCTCGGAACGGTCATCGAGGGGGACGAGTAGACAGGCGAGTTCTTGCTGGTGGTTGTGGAAGCGCGCGGGAGGCACGCACAGAGACGAGCAGAGATTGAGCCAGGTCGAGGCGGATTTCTACAGGGGGACGGTGGCGAACGGCGGCGGGCCGAGGGTTGTCTCGTCAGTCCACTCTTCTTGTCGGGGCAAGGGTGTCGCGCCAAGACGCTCCGGGCGCGCATACCGGAAAAAACGTATGGTTTTTTTGTGGCGGTGCGTCCCGGGGATTGCGGATCCGGACACTCGGGGTAAAGTTTGTACGAGCCAAGACAGGCGAGCAAGGACGAAGCGATGGGCCGGCATCAGCTGGCCAGCATAGCTGATGCTAGCTGATGCTAGCTCGGCTGGAGTGGTTCGACGTAGTGGTGGTCTGCGCACGCGCGTGCGCGGGTCACCTCATTGGTGTCTCTTTTCCAGTCCGCCACGCCGAACACTCATGATTTTATCGTGGATTATTTTTCCACACCGAAGAAATTTACATAGCCATGCTTGTTTTCCCCATCGACCGTCAGACACGAGTCAGTGGCTCGTGTCGGGTGCCAGGAACCAGTTAGCATGAACACACAACGAAACTGATCAGTAACTGTCGTTTTTCCACCAAGATTCTGGCTCTCCGTCCAGCACCCAATTTTGTTACGCGGATTTTACCAGTCTGAAATTTGTTAAGGTAAAAAAAAACTGCTGCTACGCGAACTTTGACATACAGTTTGTTCAAGTATAAAAGTGCAAGCATGAAATCATAGATTTCCTGTGCTGCGCGAACCGCGAAGCAATTAGTAGTTGAACAAACTCGTGTAATTCAACGACCGACACCCAAACATATCCCAATAAGTGCTGGTGATCCACAACTCATCAATAATCTTCAACCTCGCAAACACAGACCCGCCCTTCCAGACCAGAATCGACGGGTCGATGTCCTTGGAGTTGGATAAAATCTCAATAGGAGTCACCGAGGACGAGTTCACCACCGCATGAAGCTCGCCAATCTGCTGCTTGTTCAGCCGGAAAACTTCGTCCTTGTTCGCCTCGTTCGCGTCAAACTCAGCCTTCCACTGCACAACCATCTTGGTGCACTCGCCAAGCTTGTTGGAAGCGAGAATCGGCGACCGGTGCATGTGCAGCCTGTCGGTCAAAATCATATCGAGCCCGTCAATCTTGCTGCCTCCGCCCACAACGAGAATGTTGGCGTACATGCGCTCGAGCCTCTGCTGGTCGCCAAACGACGCGTACGAAATCGACTCGATGATCGCACGGTCCAGCGGAGTCATGTTGACCCGATACTCGTCCGAAGTCTTCGCAGAAACCACCTCTTTGTGCTTCTTGATAGCCAGATTGGGCTCCACGTCGTTCAACAACAAGTGCTCCGCAAGCTCTGCAACGCTCATGTCCGCGATCCACCGCCCCACGCTCTCCGAATCCTGTGCCAGCGACTCTGCCACACCGAAATCAAGCCCATTTAAAGCACCGTACCGGCCAAAAAGCCGTCTCGAGAGTTTTTTCTGTGGGGAGATTCGGCCGAGGACGATCGACGCGTCGGTCGCCGCAAGCTGGTCTTTGAAGATGTCTGGGTAAAACAGCCCCATTGGCGACACCATCACGTCATCAAAGCACTTGAACTCGTACTTTTCGCTCAATTGGCCCGGCTGGCGGTTCACAAACTTGAACAGCTGGATCGCCACGTTGGCATCGTTGAACGTCACGTAGTTCTCCTTGAGCTCGTTCGCAAGACGCCAGTCGCGCAGGTTGTTAAGGTCAACTCCGCGGTACGGGAACTGCTGTGCCACAAGGTTCTTCATGAACAGCCTCGTAACGTCGTTGGCCCCGTACGACAGCTCGATCTGTGAGCTCGGAAAAATGTAACCTTCCTCGAGACAGCACACTTTTGTCGAAGTCGCACCAATGTCCACAACACACGCCGTGCTCACGCCCGAACCAAACGTCGCACACAAACCTTCCTGGAAGAAAGCAATCTGCGAGAAACCCACAGTCCTGCTCAACAAGTCCACCATTGCCTCCACGTAGTGTTTGTCAAACAGATTCGGGATAATCAGAACACAGCTGTGGCCCGCGAGACTTTTTTTGCTAGTGATGCCAAAGTTTTTCGCCAAAGTATCCATCAAAATAAGCTCAACATCCCCGAGAACTTCCTCTGGCGAACGGTAGCTCGCGTCCTGGTCGTTGAAATGGCCGTTCAAGAACGGCGACCGCACCAGCCACTCGTCGAGATTCTCCAGCCGGTACACGTCGTCGCCAACCACGTAGTTGCGCTCCACAGAGCTGCTCGAGATGTACTCCTCCTTGTGGATGTCGTCGTGGTCCTTGATTGACTCGGGCTCTGCGCGCCGGTTGTAGTTGTAACAGGTCTCGTTCGAGTTTGGCAGGATCCGCCGCTTGTAGTACTTCATGCGCTCCTTGAAGTTGGAAACGATGGCTTTCTTGTGCGCTGCAAACGCCGGGTCTGCGATGCGCGCGTCGCCGTTGGCGTCCACCTCGCGAGCGGGGTCGATCGACGCCGCACTGCGGTCGATCGACGCTCCCGTTCCCGCTCTCGTCGCCACCTTGTACGCAATCAGATTTGGCACCACCACCGGGTCCACGTCGGTCGCAAACCCAATGCGGATGTTGGCCGAGCCCGGATGGAACACAATGGTACGCGAGCCCTGCACAGCGTCGTCGTCGTCGTCGTCGTCGTCATTCTCGTTCTCATTTTCATTTTCATTCTCATTCTCATTCTCGTCCTCTGACGTCGCAGCCGACCCAAACGACGCAACACCCGACTTGAGTCGGCTGATCACGTCCTGCGACTGCTGCTTCTTCTCGAGCTCGGCCTGCTTCTTGGCCAGCCGTTTCTCGTTGATCCGCTCCTTCATCTCGCGAACCATCCGGATCTGGTCGTCTTTTTTCAAGTAGTCTGTGTAGTAGTTTTTCTGGTTGATGAGATGCACCGTAGGGATCGAGCTGAACTTGAAGTTATTCTCCTGGTCGGTTCTGCGGATTCCAAGCTCGTCCAACTTCGTCTGCAGCTTCTCCATCGCCCTGAGTCGGCCTTCGCGGCGTCTCTGCAGCACGTGTGCAGGGACTTTCGACGCTCCGCCGTTCACTGTCGTTCCGCCCGTCGTGGTCGTTGCGCCGCCAGGCGTTCCTGGGTCGGGCGTTGGTCTCTTGGAGCCTCCTTCTGATGCTGGCGTCGACCCAAGTTCAGAGTCGAGCTCCAGCGGTCTTTTTCCTTCCTCAACAGACATTGTGGCGGTGACGGTGGCGGTGTGCGAGTCTGGGTGAGACGTTGAATTGACTGGAACAGAGTAGAGCTGAGTAGCGTTGTAAAATGAGTTTGGTGAAGTGTATTTTTGGTGAAAAAATCGCGAACGAGCGCACACCTTTTTTTTTTGTTACGCGACAAACTGTCTGTCGCGACCAGTAATCGGAGGAAGCGAGATACCCAGCAGGTGGAAGACACAATGGTAGGGTGATTGCGACCTTTGCAGGGTACCAACAACAGCATCTCTGTCGCAATTACAAAGCGTTCTGTACTCGATCCCCCCAGTAGCGCTGCTCACCCCCTCATCGATTCGTTAGTCGTTCGTCGCTCATCGTTATTCCATAATATAAGCAAATACATATAGTCTTGCACATGACACGCTCCGGTTGTCACTCAAATGCACCCCTCTCCATACCTCAAAACCCCCAAAACAAACCGCTCCACACTCTGCCACCGCTTCCCCAAAGAATAAACCAAACAAAGCACCAAAAACGCAAACGAAGCCACCATCAACACCGATAAAAGCACCGTGTATATGTAAAAAACGCCCAGCGTAAACACTATGCGAACGTTATTGCCCCAGCCCGGGAACTCGCTCCCCACAACGTCCCCAAACTTCATGATCAGCGACGTGCCCCGCCCTTCTCCCGTCCGCCCAACACCTTGCACATGGTCGATGAAATCAAACGTATCCTGCACAATGTCGAGTGAGAATGACGATAAACTCAGAATGTTGCGCATCACTCGAATCAAAACGATGGGAAAAAGTGTGATTGTGATCGAGTCCACCATTTCCATCCAAAACGGCCGGTCGTCGTGAGCCCGCCCGGAACGTCCCAGGCCCCCACCGCGCCTGTCACGTCGCCCCATCATCATCTCCCTGGTAAATCGCAACCGTCTCCGCCGGCCAGACTGTGAGCTGCCCAGCAGCTCGTTCGCCAGCTGCATCATCTCCTGGATATCCACCTCCGGAATTTCCTGCTCGCCGTCGCCGTCGCCGTCGCCGTCGCTCTCAACACCGCTTTCGTCCTCGCTGCATTCAAATCCCTCCGAATCCGTTGTTTCGTACCCATCAGAGCTATCAAGATTCTCCTGTTGCGCCACTTCCACTCGCTGGCTCCGCAGCCGCCGCGAGCTTCGCAGCACACGCACGCCAGGCCCGCCAGGCCCGCGCGCCCACGCCTGTGTCTGTTGCTCTTCGCCCGTCTGCATTGTGTTGCTCGTGTCAGCAAATATCCTTGCTGCCCTGATAACCTGTGGGTCTCGTCTTTTGTACAAAAGTTTGGGCCCGAAAAAAAAGTTACCCGGCGGGCCAATCACGAAATTGTTATTTTTTAGGCAAATAAAACAAACTCATTCTCTTGGCTAGCACTCTGTTCCTCCCCACAACAAGAAATGTCCGGCCCAGTCCCCGTGTGGAAGAAGTACACCACAGGCTCCAAAGGAGTCTGGGAGCTCATCAGAAAAACACTCACTCTCGTGCCCAACAGATCCAGCGGAAACCCATACGTTCCCTACTATCGTGTCCCATCGCCAGCATCTTCCCCTCTGAAGTACAAGGACCCGCGCACCCTGCCGGCCTCCGACATCGTCCAGAACGACTACTACAAGCGCGACAACCGCAGAACGTACCCGCGCGTCTCGGCGTTCAACCAGGCCAAGATTGGCGGCCTGTTGCAACTGGGAACTGCAGCCAACCCTAGACTGCTCAAGGGTGAGGAGGGCGTCAAGCAGCTGGCTGTGGTTGAGTCACAGCAGCTCGAATTGACCGAGGTTCTGGCTGCTGCAGACTCGGCGGTCATTCGCGGTGAGCTTCTGGGTCCGCAGGGTCAACCGATCGTGGCTCCTTCGCTAAACAAGAAGTACAAGATGCATATTCTTGAGGAGAGCGAGCACGGCATGTACAACGACGACTATCCTGTTCGTATTTTCAGTGTGGACAGGTGAGCCCAGTGAGCATTGCGGCAAGTCCACGGTTCAGAGCTAGAAATCAGGCTGGCTCCAGCGACTCCCGCTTCCCTACAAAGGTTTCCATTGGCCACTTGAGACCTATACATCATTGTCGGCCACATGCGAATTATTTATTACTATTTATTACTATTTATTACTATTAAGAATTATTTAACACCTGTTGTATGTCTTCTTATCTTTGACCGGTGCACCGATGAAGCAGTCAATTTTTTTTTTTTTTTAATGATTTTTTTTTTTCACCTGAAATAAAAGCTTTGACCATTCAGCTGATGGATGGCCCAGAGATTAGTGTAGCCACCTAGCCAAGCATCTTAAACATGTCCGAGGAAAACAAGGTGTACATCTCGTACAACAACGTGCACCAGCTGTGCAAAGAGGCGGCTAAAACGATCAAGCCACTCGACATTGACCTAATTATTGCTATCGGTGGAGGTGGATTCATTCCAGCACGGATCCTGAGAACGTTCCTCAAGGAGGAAGGCCAGCCAAACAAGCGGATTTTTGCAATCGTGCTGTCGCTTTACGAGGATCTCAACACGGTCTCCACGGATGCAGAGCAGGCGGGGTCTGTGGTGAACAGAATCCAGTGGATTAACTACGAGCAGAGCGGTATTGACCTGTGTAACAAGCGGGTTTTGATCGTGGACGAGGTGGATGACACGAGAACGACGTTGCATTACGCTCTGGATGAGTTGAAGAGAGACGCAGACGATCAGGCTGCCAAGAAGGGGCTGGCTGAGAGCGGAACAGAGTTTTTCATCTACGTGTTGCATAATAAGGACAAGAAGAAGAATGCCGAGCTTCCGGCGGAAATCATGAACGGACGCAACTACATAAAGGGAGGCGAGTTTCCGGATTGCTGGATCGCGTATCCATGGGAGAGCACTGATATCGTGACGCATCAAAGGAAGGCTGAGGAGCAGGGCTTCGACATATGAACAGTGAGAAGATGATGGGCGAAGCGAGTGATACTGCTGAGGATGTTTGAGTTCCAACACTGTTCTCTCGTAGTCCCGTTGAAAAATACACTAAAATGTTTCGCTAGTGAATAGAATTATGTAGTTTAATTAATTAATTGTTGTGAAGAACGAGCAGAGCGCGTGGAGCGAGTCATGTCTTGGCCACCACAAAGACACTCCTCAACGCCTCTCCAATCGGAACCCTCGTTTCCCACAGTTCCTCCTCGTTCTTCAGATCCAAACAGTGCCGGTTCCGGGCAATATACCAGCCACGCAAAACCATGAGCGTGACCCCGGCCATGAAGAAGCAAACACCCACGAAAATCGCTGGATGCTGGTACTGAAGTGGACTCACGGCACCGCCAGCCTTGAGAACAATGCCCAGCACCGGGCTCACAAACCCAAACACGCCCGTGGCAATCCACGAAAGTGCCATTGCAATGCCAAACTTGCGCAACCCGATGATGGACGCGGTCATCGTGCTCATGGTAATCCAAATTGTGCCCATTAAAGAGCCCACAAACAGAGATAACACAATCGCGGTGGCGTAATTGCGGCACGGAATCCACATGGCCAGCGAAAACAACGCCACGAGCCAGCTCGCGACAATGGTCATGTTGATAGGACCGAATCTGTCACACAGTTGACCAACACTGGGACGACCAAATATAATCCCGACCGAAGTCATCGTCGCGACGATCGACGCCTGTCGCGAATCGTAACCAAGAGACCTGGTAAAATCTCCCAGGTTGTACATCAAAGTAACGTACCCAAACAGGGTAAACATTTCCCAGACAGTTAGACACCAGCACCCGAAATTGGACCAAACGACGCGATCGTACACCTTGTAGATCGGACGAATGTGCTTGTTGCGCGACTTGACCAGCAAAAGTGCCACCGAGTTGAGAGCCGCACACATTATTGCCTGCGTTCTCAGGGACCATTGATAGCCGTGCTTAGTCAGCAGCGGCTCGAGGCCAATGTTGTACACGATTCCGCCGCAACCAGACCCTGCAGAGGTGAAGCCAAACGCGAGGTTACGTTTGCCGTTGGGTCCACTGGAGAACCACTGCGGGATTATATTGACGTTTGTGATGCAGATGAGCGCGAGTCCCACGCCCTGGAGCACGCCTTGTGTGAGGTACAGCTGCCACAAGTTGACGGCAAACGAGGCCATGAGCACGGCTGCAAACTGGAGCGCGATTCCCACGGCAATTGTGGCCTTGAGCCCGAGTTTGCCGCACATGTAGTTGATGAGGGGCCCGAAAGTGAGCCCTGCTCCAAATGTGAGTCCTCCGATGATACCGTAGTCTATTTTTTCTGCGCCAGGAAACACGCTAGAGTTGAGGTAGTGTTGCAAGTAGAGCGAATATGCGGAGTTTGCACCCCAGGTGTTGAAATTGAAGATGAAGCATCCGATGACACTTGTGAGTCCGCCTCCAGAGAACTTGTCGGGGATTTCCACTATGGGAGGTGAAGAGGATTGTGAGGTTTCCTCTTTTGTGGGTTGGTGTTCGAGGTCCGACATGGTTGTGGGTGACACGCGAGGAGAGAGTAGTCGGGTAGAATGTGGGTATATGACTAATGAGTGAAAAATAATTCAGGGTCTTCCTAATTTGGAGGTTGCGAAAAAAGGAAAATCGACGCGACGAGCGACGTGCGAGCGACGAGCAAGCGATGAGCAAGTGACAGACACATTGACCAGGAAGGAGTGAGAATTGAAGACAAAAGATCAAGCGGGGACTGATTGAGGCCTGTGCCTGAAGCGGACTGGACAGAGAAAACGTCTGATGAACAACGAGTTCACTCAGCGACGAGAACTACCATGACGGCCGAGTAATCGCCGATCGTTTCAGCCTGCGTGGGTACTTGTCGTCACTCTTGCGACCGACTAGCTTTGCTTGCCAGCCTACTCAGCCTCGCTGCCCAGCCTGCCCAGCCTGCCTCACTGAGCAGGCGAGGCGCGACTGGCTCCGCACGTCGTTCGTCGCAAACCGTTTTTCGCGCATGACGTAATCGCAATTAATGAAACGGCTCATCTTTATTGCTACCTCGAGACTTAAATACACTCTCCGGTCCGATCCCCTGAACCCCACCATTCGTCCATTGCAAATATCTCAATTCGCACACAATGAGCTTTGACAACAATCTGGAAGGATACAACGTGGTGCAAACCATGTGGCAGCGGTGGTGGAACCCAAGCGTCGGCAACTTCACCACCACCGAGGCTTGCAAAGAGTCCCGCGATGGCAAGTTCAGCTGCTGGACGCTCGGAGTTGTTCTGCACGCAATTGGCGAGTCGTGCAAAGT
Source organism: Ogataea ganodermatis (assembly GCA_030569375.1). Classification (NCBI taxonomy): domain Eukaryota; kingdom Fungi; phylum Ascomycota; class Pichiomycetes; order Pichiales; family Pichiaceae; genus Ogataea; species Ogataea ganodermatis. The sequence continues at coordinate 83,860 of JAJMKV010000024.1, forward strand.
CTACCACGACATGACGTTGCCGGTGGTGGCTCCCGCGGTGCAAGCGTGTCTGTTCTACAGAAACCCAAAGTACGGCGGATACTCGGTGACGCACCACGGCCGGGTAAACTCGGGCGACGACGACATCAACTACGACGACGGGGCCCATCTGGTGCGCGGAATGATCACCGTTTACGAGGCCACGGGCAACAAGGAGTACCTGGATCTCTCCAAGGAGCTGATGCGGTTCCTTATGGGCGGCCTCAAGGAGCACGAAAAATTTCACGTGGTGGGGCTTAAATGGCACGTGAGCCGCAAGTACATGGCCACCATCTCCAATTGCGCTGCGGCGTCCGGGGCCATGATGCTGATTCCACACGTGTCTAAAGAGGAGCAGAAGAAGCTGTACGAGTTTGCCAAGGTGTGTCTCAACTTCATCTGGACGCTGATGTACGACCCGAACGACCACATCATCATGGACGGTGTCGGGTACGACTCGGACGTGATTGACAAGACAAAGTACAGCTACAACACAGGCAACACCATCACGCTGTTGTGTCTGTTGTACAAGTACGACGGGGACCAGGAGTGGGCAAACCGGGCAAAACTGCTCGCGGAGGCAGCAACGCACCGGGGAAAAACTCTTTTCGACCGCGACTACGACGACTGGGGAAAAAGATACTGGCACGGGCCTTCGTACCTGATCCAGCTGCTCGTGGAAGGCATCGCCGACTACCTGGTGACGTTTGGCGACGTGGCTCCGGAGTCCACCAAGAGGGCGTGCGAACAGGAGATCATCAGACACGTTTCGTACTTCCGCAAGTACCTGTTTGACCCCAACGACAGACTGTACTACACCTCGTTTGACATCTACCGCATCAACCACGACGTCTACAAGCGGTACTTGAACGACTTTGGCGGCAGCAAGAAGTTTGATGCCTGCTCGGACGATCGGGTGGGAAAACCTGATAATCAGGCTCTGGACCAGAGGCCTTGTTGCAAGTCTTTGATGGGCAGTGCTGCTGCGGCGCATATTTTTTTCCAGGCCGCACGGATCTTCCCCAAGATGGATCCAGTTAAGTGTTAAGCAGCAGAGTGGGGAGCGCGGCGGGCCATTTCTCTCGAGTTCAAGCACATTCCTTTGGCCCACCCCTTCGCTGTGGTGCCCTTTATTTGTCTCAAATTTATACCTCGCTTATGCGAAACACTAAGTACTCTTTTAAGTTTCTCGGATTTTTAATGTGTCAAAATATTTGGCGAAGCGTTTTTCCAGTTTATGCAGGGAGCCAACGTGAGTAGCGGTCTGCCAATTGCAAGTATGGAAGTTCTATAATGTAAATGTAGCATTCAACGTACTTGGGCATTTTGAAAACCCGGCTTGTACTGCCCGATTTAGCTATCTTGACGTCTCCAAATTGCACCGCCACACTTCACCGCCACAGTACCCAGCCCGGCCCGCGAAGTTAATCTCAAAACTGTGGCAGCCAGCTCAGGACCGGACTTCACCATCACCACCACCACCGGCACTGAACCCGGCCCAAGCCACATCCGCACCTCCTATTCTACAGTTCCTCGCTTTTGCCTGCCGCTTGTGTCCACCCGCGCCGCCCTACCGCCGTTCCAACCCCCCGCGAGGCGGAGCAGGCCCGACATTCGAAACCTCAGCTGACTTGCACCGCTGTGGCATTCACCCCGGACTACCTAACTGTGGAGTCCGGCTTTCCACCACCGCCGTACCGCGTGCCAAATCATTCGATTCAGTGTCATTTTGCACGTCTGGCGTGCAATCATGATTGCTCAGTGATGTATTTGTAATCAACGCATTGTGAGTTGTGGGGACGGACGCCGCAGTAGATTTTGGCCTCTTATAAAAGTCTCCGTTTCTGCCCCCATTTCGTTGAAATTCAGCTCCGTTGCTCCTCAATTACCACCAGACATCCATGTCAACCACCACAACCACCGCCCCAGTTCCAACCACTATTATCGGCCAACAGTCCCTGGACAAGGAGATTGAATCTCTGATCCGCGGCTCCAAGGACCTCCACATCGGAGCCCCTGCCCAGGCAGGCCTCGTCTTTGGCCCAGACCCAGAAGGTCTCAAGGAGCTTCCTGATGCTTCTCGCCAGAGATATGTCGACGCTGGCGTCGACATCTCCAAGGGTTACCCTTCGCGGCCAGAGAAGGCCAATATTCCTGTGTATCTCGACGAGGCGTACGCTATCAGAAACGATGAGTTCCCTTACATTGAGCGCGGCAAGAACGCTGACCCAGAAAAGAAGGCCTTGCTTGGAGCTGCTAAGGAAGTTATCAATCTCACTAAGCACATCGGTACCGAGATTGTCGGCCTGCAGCTCGAGGACCTCACCGACCAGCAGAAGGATGAACTTGCTTTGCTTGTTGCCGAGAGAGTGGTTGTTTTTTTCAGAGACCAAAAACTCACCCCACAAAAGCAGCTGGAGCTCGGAAAATACTGGGGCCGTGTCGAAGAGCACCCACAGACACCACAGGTCCCTGGCCTGCCGGGAATCACTGTGATTTGGCCACAGTACATCTTCAAGCCTGTCTCTAAGCCAGGCTTCAAGAACGCTGGCCTCAGCAACTGGGACGCTACCAAGTTCAAGGGTGTCGACACTTGGCACACTGACCTCGTCCACGAGAGACAACCAGCCGGAATCACCCATCTTCACCTGGATGCAATTCCAGACGTTGGCGGTGACACCCATTGGTCATCTGGTTACGGAGCCTACGACAAACTTTCCGAAGAGTTTAAGAAGTTCCTCGATGGCAAGGAGGCTGTTTTCATCTCTGCCCACAGCTACTTGGACAGAAATGACCCATTTTCCGGTCCTAAGCGGATAGAGAGAGTGCACCCGCTCGTGAGAACGCACCCTGCTACCGGCTGGAAGTCACTGTTTGTGAACCGGTCGATGACAAAGCGCATTCTAGGCGTGTCGCCGGTCGAGTCGGACCTGATTTTAAACTACTTGTTTGACGTTTACGAGAAGAACGCCGACATCCAGGTGAGATTCAACTGGGCTTCTAAGCCAGGCTACGGAACCTCTGCGATCTGGGACAACAGAGTGTCGCAACACCGCACGACGTTTGACCATGAGAACCTCGAGAAAAGACACGGTACTAGAGTGAGCTCACTTGCGGACATTCCTTCATTTGACCCAGAAAGCAAGTCCCAAAGAGAGGCTCTTGGTTTGTCGTTGGACGAGTCTGACTTTTTTTGAAGAGTACTTTTTTATAGGTGAAAAATAATAAAAAAAAAGTTTTTTTTTGTGGCTCCGATAAGATAAGATAAGATAAGAAGTTGTGGCTTCTCAAGCATGCCACAATAAAATTCCAGCGTCGACGACGTGTGCATCGACGTTTGCTCGCCCCTGTAAGCTTTCTGCCCTGTCACATTCCATCGTTTTTTGTGTGACTGTGGCACCAAAATACAGTATTTGCGCAGCATTTGTCAGCTATTCGCCCTCAAAACGCTGTAAAATGCCGATCATTGCAGCGTTGCACTGTGGACTGTGGAGCAACGACGGTTTTTTTTGACGTGCCACCGTGCACGCCAAACAGCCAGTATGACGCAATAAAAGCGCATGAAGTAAGCCACTACATGTGTCACTTAGACGTCTTAAGCTTAGTTTACGTGCGTGTGTTTAACTTGTGGTGGCCGTTCTGTAGCAGTGGCTCGCAAACGTCTTGAAGAACAGCCCAGAAGACCGCTTTTGCGGGCACCATTTAAAGTACTTGAACTCCGCAGTTGGCGTAGATCGTAGATGTAATTATCCCGATTCCAACCAGTATACACAGATGGAGAGCGCGACCGATTACGAAAGCACTCACGACACGGCCTCCGTGAAGAACGCGGACATTGAGGTCACCGAGACTCATGTGAGCTCGGAGGTTCTAATCCGTGAAGGTTTCCAGGAGGAGCCGTATATTGATCTGACCGTGGTTCTCACTCCGGCGGATATTGAGCGTAGAAAAAAGCTCTGGTGGAGAGTTGCACGTTATTTCTGGGATGGTCTGGACAAACACCCCAAGGAGCAGCTTTTCCTGCTCAAGCTCGACTGGTTTCTGCTGTCGAGTTCCATGCTTGGTTACTTCATCAAAAATCTTAACCAGTCCAACGTCTCCACAGCGTACGTGAACGGAATGAAGGAGTATTACAACATGGACAAGAACCAGTACAACTACATGGTGACTCTGTGGACTGTTGGGTACATTGTTGGTGCAATTCCATCCAATCTTGTTTTGCACCGTATCTCCGCAAGATTCTATCTTGGTGGTCTCGAGGTGATCTGGGCCGTTTTGACCGTGCTCATGATCACGTGTGGGAGCAACCAGATCCACGGAATATATGGCTTGCGGTTCTTAGTTGGATTGCTTGAGTCTGGATACTTCCCCGGTCTTGAGTACCTTGTTGGCTCGTGGTACTCGCCGGGCGAGCTGTCCAAGAGATCCACCTATTTTGCCGTGTCCGGCTCTGCCGCTAGTTTGATTTCTGGTCCACTCCAGGAGGGAATCATCAACCGCTTTTCCAACTCCAACATGGCTGTTTTCAAGTGGCTTTTTGTCTTCGACGCAGTCATTTCGTTTCCGATCGGTATTTACACTATGTTTGTTGACCCAAACACTCCATCGACGACAGACGCGTGGTATTTCACTAAACAAGACAAGCTCGTTGCTCTTGAGCGCAGAAGAAGAATCGGAGCACAGCTCAACACCAGACAGAAGTACACTTGGGAGAAGATCAAGAGCTTTTTCACCACCTGGCACATCTTTGTGTTCCCAATCCTGTTCCTTTGCTACAACAACACCTGTGCTGCGATCGGCCAGCCAACATTCACCACCTGGATGAAGTACGACCTAGGTCTGCCATCGAGCAAATATAACATCTATCCGTCGATTTTAAGCGGATGCGGTATCGCTGCAGCGCTGACGTTCTCTTATATTCACGATTTCTTTGGCGGAAGGTACAATTACGTGCTGGTTGCATCGTATTTTGTGTTTATCATCTTTGGCTGTATTATTCTGTCTGTCTGGAACGTTCCAAGAAAACTCCATTGGGCTGCCTACTACATTGTGGGAATTCCAACATCATGGGGCCAGCCTCAAATTTTCTCCTGGGTGAACAGACTGCTGTTCCAAGACGACATGAAGCGGAACTTTACTGTTGTTGTGACCAACACACTGGCGTACGTGACCAATGCGTGGGTCCCTATTCTTGTGTGGAACGCCCAGGATGCTCCGCGTTACCACATTGGGTTTACCTACACAGCGTGTCTTGCGTCGGTCGGGCTTGTGGTGACATTTGTTGCATTCTATTTGACTCGCAGAGATTCTATCCGAGCCAACTCCCGTGGGGAAATGTTCTCCAAGAATCTGTGAGAAGTGGAGGGGGGTATTTAAAACGTAAATTTATCAGTTCCAAAAGAAGTCGCTGCCAGCGACACGAGCAATAAGTGTGTGCGCAAATTGTAAACTAAGAAGTAAAGGTTCTTGTTCCGTGAACTACTTAGCACTTATCAATTAAGTACTCATTGCAACACGTCCAATCCAACACAGAGTCCCTACTCCCCACATTCGGATCTCACTTAGGCTCCAAGGACGAGGAAAATCAAGATCTGAGATCTGAGATCTGAATTTTTTTTTTCAGCCACAGATTACGGGATCGCGTGCGACAAAAAGCGATAAGAGTGTGACTTTACACAAGCACCAAATTTCAAAGACAGCACCAAATTTTCTATAAAAACACGGAGTACCCTCACACGATGGACTATCCCTGAGATTTCTTCCGTATAGCAATCATGTCCTTGCAAACCACCACCCTTAAACTCAACGCCGGTCTTCCTCTCGACCAGGAGATTGAAAACCTTATTAGAACGTCCAAGGACATCGCAATTGGGTCCAACAAGAACGACAACAAGCAGTTTGGACCAGACCCAGCAGGTCTGGAAATCCTCCCGGACTCAACGCGTGCTCGTCTGCTCGAATCCGGCGTCGACCTATCAGTCGGATACCCTGGCAGACCCGACAAATCCAAAATCCCAATCTACCTGGACGAAGCTTACAAAGTCCGGGACGACGACTACCCCTACATTGAGCGCGGCAAAAATGCTGACCCGGAGAAAAAGGCCCTTTTTGGAGCTGCCAAGGAGGTGATTCACCTCACCAAACACATCGGTACTGAGATCGTGGGTTTGCAACTCGCCGACCTGACCGACCAGCAGAAAGACGAACTAGCTCTGCTCGTGGCCGAGAGAGTTGTTGTCTTTTTCCGCGACCAAAAGCTGCTTTTGAACAAGCAACTCGAGCTCGGCGAGTACTGGGGCCGCGTAGAAAAACACCCGCAACGGTCGCAAGTCCCGGGGTTCCCCGGTGCGTCGGTCATCTGGCAGACTTACTACCAGCGATTTTTGGGGCTCAATCTCACGTTCAAGAATAATAACTTCAGCAATTGGGATAGTCTGAGATATCCCTCTGCAGGAACACAGGGCTGGCATACCGACCTTGTTCACGAGAAACAGCCGGCTGGAATCACCCACTTGCACCTGGACGCGGTTCCAGAGGTTGGTGGCGACACCCACTGGTCTTCTGGATACGCTGCTTACGATAAGCTTTCCGAGGAATTCAAAAAATTTCTTGACGGAAAAAAGGCTGTGTACATTTCGGCGCACAAGTATCTCGACAGAAACGATCCGTTTTCAGGACCTAGACGGATCGAGAGAGTGCACCCGCTAGTAAGAACTCACCCGGCGACTGGCTGGAAATTTTTGTTTGTGAATCGGTCGATGACAAAGCGCATTCTAGGCGTGTCGCCGGTCGAGTCGGACCTGATTTTAAACTACTTGTTTGACGTTTACGAGAAGAACGCCGACATCCAGGTGAGATTCAACTGGGACAAGCCAAACAAGCCGGGGTACGGAACCTCTGCGATCTGGGATAACCGTTCTTCGCAGCACCGCACCACCTGGGATCACGAGGGCGTCGATGCCCGGCACGGAACCAGAGTTACCTCGCTGGCCGAGCTGCCGTACTTTGACCCAGAGAGCAAGTCCCAACGAGAAGCCCTGGGATTGTCGTTGGACGAAACTGGTTTTTTCTAAATTTGGCTTGAAAAGCGTGACATGGATAAATTAAAGTGTAGCAAACTATACATGGTAGATGTTCGCAGAGGCATTCTCAGAAAAGATGCAATAAGTCGTGCCTAGTAGCACTGACGAACCAACATTCTTTTTAGGTCGTTTGCCGCATGCTACATTCGCTGCTGCTGCACTCGCTGATATGGGAAAAATTACCCGACCCCCTCGCGGACGGAGTTCCAACAAAACCCCGCCTGAGCGCAGGCCTCGCGCGGCAAGCCCCGCATTCCCCGGATTTATGCCTTGTGACGTGTAAAACATGGGGTAGAAAAAATTTGCCGCTCTTTTAAATGCTAATTAAGAGCCTTCGTAACGACATGGCCGCAATGTGGGCCTCAGACCTGATGGAGATTATGGAGCAACAATTGTCGCGGGAGATGTCTGGTAGCGAACACATCGGCACAAGCCCGGGACAAACGCACAAACGCGTGAAAACAGGGTGTCTCACGTGTCGACACAAACACAAAAAGTGCGACGAAACCAAGCCGGCATGCAAGTACTGTCTGAGGCGAGGATTACCATGTCAGTGGCCGGCAAAGGGCGACAAGTTTCACATTCGAGTTCCAGGAGCGTACAAAACACAGCTTATCGACACCACGCCAGCGAAGGCAGTCGCTACCGACCTCGCTGCGCCAAAAGCACCGGTAACACCTCCTTCACCACTGCTCTCTGTCGAAGGCCACCGCGATTCATCAGGCTTGAGCCATGCAGACCGTGCCGACCCTTCGCATTACTCAGTATATGACCTGCGCAGCCTTCTGAATGAAGCACACGCGCATCATTCGACCTCCAACTCGCTGTCTACTCTCACAATGACACCTAGCGTGTCTTCCACTACTTCTGCAACGTCAGAGGATGGAACAGGACCCGGAGCTCGCCACGACGACGCCGAAACAACAGTCATACCGGGTTCCGACATACCCATCTATGACTCGCCGCAGTACGGAACACTTCACGACACACTGCGCGACTATATGTTTTTGAATGCCATAACAACCAGTCCGTGTACACCGGTGCACATTTCTGCGGATCTGTCGGTCAACGACCAGCTCTCGTCGCTGAGCAAAGTCATTTCTAACTTTCAACATAGCACCGCCACAGCCGCGGCTGCGTCCAACTCGGGCTCGCGAATAGAAGTGGCTGGTGCAGAGGGGGATTTTTTTGCACCGCCACAATTCTCAGAGAGCCTTGTGTCTCCAGATGAAAAGCTCGCACTTCTGACCCGCTACATAACGGAAGTGGCTCCATGGCTTGACATGTTCGATCATCGGAACCATTTGACGTCGATGCTTCCGCTGATGGCACACGAAGATGCACTGTTCTACGCAATTTTGACTATCTCCTCGCGCCAAAGAGACAAGATCCAACCGAATAAGCCCGTTTCTGAGCTCACATACCACTTGTACGAACGCTCGCTTAACTACCTCATTCCCAAAGTAAAACAGACGCCAGATGCGAGCGTCATAGCTTCATGTGTGATTCTTTGCTGTTTTGAGATGATGCCGTCGAATCCTTCGGTCACGTGGCGCAAGCATCTCGAAGGGTGTGCTGCTCTCTTCAAAGTGGCTGAAATCCACGGATTCTTGGGGTCGTTAAACCAGGCACTATTCTGGTGTTTTATCCGCATGGATGTGATGCACTCGCTTTCTGGAAAGCAAACTACAATCATTCCATGTCAGAGGTGGCTACCCCCGGGATGCCGCGTCCAAGATGCTCGATCTCTTTTTGCCGATCCTCAGTATTGTGCGAGCGAACTACACGACATGTACGCCAATTACATTGTTTTCTTGCTGGCAAGAGTGTGCAACGTTGTCTACACCCGGGACCTTTCGCCAGAACAGTTTGATTCTGCATGGTTAGAGCTGCATAGCGAGCTGAGTGTGTGGTGGAGAGAACGGCCCGAGCAGATGAAGCCTGTCTTAGTGGATTTCCGTGAGGAAAATCCGTTTCCTCAGACTTTGTTCTGTGTGACTCCTGCAATTTCTGCAACACAGATGTTCCATACTGCTTTTATTGTGCTGATGAAATACAAGACTCGACTTTCAAGGCCTCCGGAAACTCTGAAAGTAGATCCAGTGATGAAGAGAAGTGTTATATGGCACGCCAAGTGTTCGATTGGGATTAGTTTGACAAATACTGACCATGGCTGCTGGACAAATGCTTTGCAACCGCTTTCAATTGCAGGACGACTGATGAGCAGCAAAGAGGAGCACCGAATAATTGTTGAACTGTTGCGGAGAATTGAGAAGCAGACGGGGTGGTCGATGAGTGGGCGGGTGAGAGATTTAGAGGAACATTGGAGTAATTAGGAGGCGAGAGCGAAAGAAAAGACGGTCTTTCGATTAATGAACTTAGTAAGAATCAGTTATAATGACAGGAAAATAATACCTCAAGTGGATAGATTAGTGGATTGCTGTTCTCCACCGTTTCTGAAGTTCTTGGTAGAACTCCAGAGAAGCTGCAACCAAAAAAAAATCTGGTACCAAAATAGTAAGAATTACACTGCTACTCCCAATAGCCTCACTGCTGGCTATTTGCTGACCACTTTCATGGCTAATTTCAAAAGCACTGCATCCATCATCTACTCTTTCTCTCACATAGCACTACAAAAACCATTCACACCAATAGTGTTCAACCTCGCTTCATCTCTCAGTGGAAAATACTGCGGATCTACTCAATCTCATACTTATAACAATAATATCAAAACAATACACATCATTTATACTGTTGCTGACTTCTCTCTTACGACTCTCTTTGCTACTCTTTAGCAACTTCGCTCATTCACCTAGTTCAAGTCCTCGAAGTAGTACAGAACATCCTTCTCCTTGGTGTACCGCTCGTAGTACTTGGCAGCCTTGTCGGCAATCTTGGCCGCGTTAAATCCGAAATACTCGTAGGCATCTTTGCCCGGTAAAGACTTTCCAAACGTCTTCATATTGATGCCCGCCGTGGCATACCTCTCCCAGCCGTTCACAGCATAAGCTTCAACCACCACGCTCGGAATCTTACCCCTTAAAAGCACAGACTTGCGGTATTCCTCCGGTTGCTGTTCAAACAGCTGCGTGCTTGGAAAGCTCACGGTTCTAGCACGGATTCCCTTCGCCCTCAGGATCTTGGCGGCCTCAAAAGCAAACTGGAATTCAGCACCTACTCCAATGAGCTGGATCTCCGGCTCTGCAACCTCCTCGCCAATGACGTAAGCACCCAGGGCGACCTTCTTGCGGTCGGTGAGACCCGTGAACTGCGGCAGCGTTTGACGAGAGCACGATATCAGAGACGAGCGGTCGTTAGCCTCAATGGCAACCTCCCACACACCCGCTGTTTCTTCCGAGTCAGCAGGTCTCAGGTACAGGAAGTTTGGCAGAGCACGGAAAAACGTGGCAAGCGCAATAGGCTGGTGAGTTGGACCGTCCTCGCCCGTTCCAATAGAGTCGTGAGTTCCAACGTGAATGACGTGCAAGTTCTGCAATGCTCCCATGCGCACTGCAGGAGCAGCGTACAGGTAGAACATGAAGAAAGTTGAAGTAACGGGAATAAAAGTACCTTTGTTGTAAGCTGCAATTCCGTTGGAAATAGCAGCCATTGCGTGCTCACGGATACCGTAATGTAAGTAGCGGCCAGAGTAGTCACCGTTGACTCCGCATTGAGTTTGAATGGCTGGGTTTTGGAAGTCCTTCTTGCCCGACCAGGACATGTTGACAGATGGGGTCAGATCTGCGGTTCCCACCAAAAAGTTGTTGACCGCCTTGGCAAGCGGGTTGAAAACGAGCCCGGAAGATTTTCTCGACGGAGTAGGACCCTCGGGGAAAGACGCCGGGATGTGCGACTTCCAATCCTCCGGTAGTTTGCCTTGAACCCGACGATTGAACTCAGCCGCGAGGTCAGGATAAGCAGCCTCGTACACAGCAACACGTGCCAGCCAATCCTTCTCGTGCTGGACTCCACGTGCCGTTGCATCGCCAAAGAACTCGTAAACTTCAGTTGGAACAACGTAGTACTCGTCTGGGTTGAAACCGTTCTTGATCTTGAGCTCCTTGACGGCATCAACACCAAAAGCAGCACCGTGCGCAGCAGCAGTGCCTTCAATGTTGGCTCCCACGCCGATAACGGTGTGGACGTTGATGAGAACGGGCTTTCCTTGGACCTGTTTGGCCGCGTTGATAGCACTCACAATTCCCGCAATGTCGTAGCAGCCGTTCTCCACCTCGAAAACCTCCCAGTTGGAGGCCCGAAACTTGGCATTGATGTCCTCGGTGTTCACGAGGTCAGCTGACCCATCGCACGTGATCTGGTTGTTATCGTAGAGAACAATCAAATTGTCGAGTCCCAGATGGCCAGCGAGCGAAATGGCTTCGAGCGCAACTCCTTCCTGCAAACAGGCGTCTCCAATCATGCTGAAGATGGTGTTGTCCACGACAGAGTGCCCCGGACGGTTGTAAGTGGCTGCGAGGTTTTTGGAGGCGATCGAAAGACCAACAGCGTTGCTGATCCCCTGGCCGAGAGGACCGGTGGTAACCTCAATTCCCGGGTGTTCAATCTCTGGGTGGCCAGGACAGAACGATTCCGGATCGCTGGAATGATATGTTTGCAGCTGCTCCATGGTCATGTGTTTGTATCCAGTGAGGTGAAGGAACGCATATTGGAACAGACAGGTGTGGCCGTTAGAGAGAACAAACCGGTCGCGGTTGAAGTACTCCGGGTTGGTAGGCGAGTACTTGAGCGTGTACTTCCAGAGCGCCACGCCGATGGCGGCCATTCCCATGGCTCCGCCAGGGTGGCCACCACCGTAGTGCTGGACGAGGTCTGCAATCAGAGTGCGGAACGCTCTCAGAACCAGATCGTGGGTTTTCGCGGTGTCGGTTGTCATTGTGGTGGTGGGGAAGAGTGAGGGGAAACGCAACAGAGGCTACAGTTGTCTGTTCGTGGCACTCAGCAAACCTTTATACGACTCCGATAGAGGAAGATGGACCGTGTTATTTGTGTTTTGGAGTGTGCGCTAGTTTCTGCCGTATTTGGGGTGCGAATCGACTTTTGCGGGGGCTGCGCATCACCCCACACTTTTGTTGCGAGGCGCGACTGCGGTTACGCAGGGGATTTTGTTTCTTTGTCGCGCTAAATTGCCGTTTTTGGGTGTCGGCGTGCTCACGTCACTTTTGCTGCTAGCCAGACCCTGGGTCGGGCCCCGAGCGGACAAAAATCGCGGTATCGCGGAACCCCGGAGATGACAAAGTCCGTTCCAGAATCAGCCCCCGCTGCATCGGAGGTTTTGCGAGCTGTTGAGGGCCAGCCAGGTGGCTTCGTACGCGAGCCGACCACTCAGCTTTGCTATCACTGATATCTCGTACAGTCACGAGGTTTTTTTGCGTCAATCCCATTACCCGGGGTGAGGTGGTGCACCGAAAATGTTGCCTCCCCTTTGAAAATACGTTGGCCGTAATCTGAAACGAAAGAAAAAGCTGCTACGGTTGTCATTTAGTAGCAATTTTTTTTTTTGGAATCGCAGTTTTTTGCCTCATAATACTCGCCTGAACTCATTTATTTGTTACATAAATCATCTAGCTAGTTGCTATTAGTCTTGGTGTTCTCCAAAGTAAAAATCTCTGGTTTTTGGTACTGGTCAATGGTGCCCTTGTGGTCCTCAAAGTCCTCAAGAGCCATCTCTTCGGTCCAGTGCAAAGAAACCTTTTCGCCCGTAAACAGCCTGTCGATCTGTTCGAGAGTGAGATTTCTTGTCTCTGGATACAGATAATAGATTGCTGGAACAAAGCAGAAGTTGAAGACGCAAAAGTAGATGTAGGTCTTGTATCCGATATTGGACACACTGGTAGGGGTGATTTCCACCACCAGAAACGTGAAGATCCAGTTGCTAGCGGATGCAAGAGCTGCAGCCTTTGTTCTGATTGCCAACGGCGCGTACTCGGCGGGCAACAGCCATGGAATTGCCAGAAGACCCACTGCAAAGAAGAAGTTGAATAAGAACAGCATCACAGTGGCGATAATTCCCGAGGCACCATTACCGTTAGAGACAGTTCCGGCCAAAATTGCCATGCAGGACCCTTGTCCGATGACGGCAAACAGCATCAGCTTTCTCCGGCCAACCCGATCAAGAATCCAGATCGGAATCAAAGAAGAAACAAAGTACGCGATACCGTTAAATCCAGACATAAGCAGGGCCAGGTTGTGCGACATCCCGACAGACTGTTCAAAGATACTTGTGGCGTAGTATGTGATGAGGTTGATTCCCGACAGTTGTTGCATGAACTGACCAAACATTCCCAAGAATGTTCTGTAAAAGAATTTTTGTGGACCGTTTTGGAACACAACACGGAATCCGCCGTTAATCGAAGCACGCTCCTCGTTAAGAGCAGTTTCAATCAGCACAATCTCTTCGGTGATACTGTCGTCGTTGGCGTCGATATCGCGGGCGTTCACGCTCGCGAGGTGGATCACCTGACGTGCTTCATCGGCACGGCCGTGAGCAAGCAACCATCTTGGAGATTCAGGCAAAACAAGAGTGAGCAAAAGAGTCACAATGGCAAAGAAGATCTGGATAGCAATTGGGGCACGGAACTGAGCCTCGCTCTTAACGAAACTCATACCGTAGTCCACCCAGTAGGACATCATGACACCAAAGATGTTGATAGCCAGCTCGATAGAAAGCTCACGGCCACGATTGTGGGCCTTACAGATCTCTGAGTGCCACACAGGAATTGTGGACGTGTTCATTCCGTTTCCGAGACCAGCAACGATTCTTCCGACAATCAGCTGTGCTATGCTGTAGGAAGAGCACTGGATGACAGCGCCGACTGACAAAACAGCACATCCAATAATGATACTCCAGCGACGGCCGAGTCTCTCACCAAAGGTAAAGGAGAAGATAGCACCAAAGAAACATCCGATTTCGTAGAGAGCCACGACGGTTCCCTGCAAAGTGGAGTCACCATGGCCGGTAGAGGTGGTGTCGATGGCTGGGAACTGTTTGGTGAAAGCTTCACCAGACAGAAGCCCAGACATGACACCTTGATCGAAACCAAACAGGAGGAAGCCTGACCCGGCAGCCAAAGTGACTGCCCACTGCAATTGTTTCCCGACAAGTCCTAAGTACATTTTTTCAGGTAGATAGAACGCGATGATAGGACAAAGACATGATCATTTGATAAGACAAGATGGAGCGTAGATCATATATTTATACTATTCTGAGGAACGGTGATGCAATCTTGTGTTAAAACATTATTGTTCCCCACAAAAGAATTTAATGCCGCTGCGTAAATGTGGGGTGCAGATTTTGTTCCGTGCACGCGCTCTTGAGTGGCTGCGCGGTGGCCGAACAAGTAGAAATAGCCGACGACTGCATTTTCTCTCGCGCTCCTAGCCGCGCTCTGGCTACATTTCCGACAGCCGCGACCGGAGCTCCAGGTTTCTTGCGTTACGACGGTCTCAAACACGCACTTTGTTCCGACGTGCACCAGCACAGTCATGCCTGTCGGTATAAAAAGGAGTAGATAGCGTGGAAGTTATCGCTTTCATCATTTTCTCTTCCAACCATTTCTTTCTCCACTCTACAACCACCATGACTTACAACCCTATTGCCACCGTTTCAGACCCCGCACCTTTCTCACCTGCCTCTGTCAGACAGGGGCTTACAATCGCCAACAGAACCTACTTTGTCACGGGAGGTGTTCGCGGTCTCGGACTCGCGCTGGTCTCTGGAATCGTCGAGAGCGGTGCCCATGTGTATGCGCTTGATCTTCTCCCGGAGCCCGACACCGAGGAGTGGCACACTGCCCAGGCTCTCGCGGCCAAGAGCGGTGGATCCATCACATACTACAAGCTCGATGTGACCGACGAGGTGGCTGTTGAACAGACCCTGGCCGTGCTGTCCAAAGAGGCGGACGAGGCTGGCCGCCCCGTGGAGGGGCTCGTTCACTGCGCGGGAATCCAGGAGATGATCGACGCTCTCGAGTACCCAGCACAGAACTTTGCCAGAATCATCCAGGTGAATATTCTGGGCTCTTTTGTCATGGCTAAGCACACGGCCAAGCTTCTGGTTAATGCCAAGCGTCCGGGTAGCATCGTTCTGATCGCCTCAATGTCGGGTAACATCGCCAACAGAGGACTCACGTGCAGTGCTTACAACACGTCCAAGGCCGGTGTTCAGCAGCTGTGCCGCTCTTTGGCCCAGGAATGGGGTCAATACGGAATTAGAATCAACACGATTTCACCTGGTTACATCAGAACAGCCATGACCGACGGTTTGCTCGCGGCCAAGCCTGACCTCGAGGAGACATGGATGCGCGGTGCTCTTCTCAACAGACTGGCCACTCCAGACGACTTCAAGTCTGCTGCCGTGTTCCTTCTGTCTGATGGTAGTCGGTTTATGACCGGTGCCGACTTGAGGGTTGACGGTGGACACTGTGCGTCTGCTTGAGATGACGGAGCTTGTATACTTCTCTAAAAATACAGTCACCGCGACGAGAAGCAACAGCAGTTGCGAGTGTTTCTTACAGACGTATATTTGTAGGGGGTTTAATGGATGTCCTGATACAAATTTTTAAAATCTCTAAATTTCCATCAATTCTTGACCTGTGAGCTCACTTGATTCATTTATTTCTAACTTCATTGAGTGTTTTCCAATTGATATTTCTCGTAAATTTCACTCTGCCAAAACTCTTCCAGAACCTCCAAAAACGTCTTGTAGGCTAGCTGGTAATCGCCCAGCTCGTTGTAGATCTGACAAGTCATTCTCACGTACAGTCCGTCGTCGAGCCAGAAGAACGGAACGAACGATTTGCGTTCCCTGATCTGCTTTCCCTTCACGAAATTGAAGAACTCGGCGCAGAACGCAGTGTTCTCCGCATTGGCGCGCAAAAACTCGTGCTTTTGCGGCGGCAGGTCCACTTTAACGTTCACCATGGCGGTGATCAAAGTCTTGGTCTTATTCTGCAGAACGTTTTCCGCCTTGAACAGTCCCGCAACCTGCTGTGCGAGGCCAAAACAGTACTCTCTAATGGCCTCTTCCCCGCCGCACACCTCATTACGGAACTTGATGGCGGCCGGCACACACAAGTACGTTGCATAGTTTTCGGTCGAGGTGGCCAGGAACTTCTCGTAAAACCCAGCCGAGTTCGGCGGCCGACTGATCGGGAACGGCTGCACCAGGCTCTGGTTGGCTTTCTTCACATAGAGAATCGCACATCCGTGCGGAGCATAGAGCCACTTGTGCACGTTACTCACGTAGAAGTCCGGGTCGATGGACTTGAGATCGACCGGAATGAGGCCAATTGAGTGCGCACCGTCGACAAAACTGAGTGTGCCGTACTTCGCACACAATTTCACGATGGGTTCGAACGGGACCCGAACTCCAGGCACCGAGGTGACTGCATCCACCAGACAAAGCTTGTGTTTCCCTGTCTTGAGCTCTGCCTCGAACTTGGCCACCACATCAGCATCCTCCATTGGATACGTTAGCTTCACTGTAGTCACATTGAGCCCAAAGCGGTCTGCGACATAGTCCACGGTGTGTTTGCACGAAACATACGCAGCGGACGACAGGAGGATCGAGTCACCTTTTTCAAATGGGAGGGTCTGGATCACCGTGTTGACTCCAGAGGTGGTGTTCTGCACAAACGCCAGATCCTTACTGTCAACATTAAGCAGTGGAGCAACCGAGTCGATTGCTTTCTTCAGCAAGTTTGTTCGACCTTCGAGAAAGAACATGTCAGGGTCAGATAAATCTTGGGTCAGAACCTCGTCGTGGCTTTCTCGAACGACCGTCGGCACCACGCCGCATGCCGCAGCGTTCACGTGAGCCTTGTCATTCAGCTGAAAGTGCTTTCTAAACTCCCTGCCAAAATTCGGGGTAGTCATGGTTGATGTTTCTGATGGTGAGTTTGATGGAAAATTCAAAACCAGGGAAGATTCGGATCTTTTTTATGCGATTTTTTTTCTCAATTTTTTCCATCATGACTCACCCATTCTTCATAAAAAAACAGGAGTAGATTAGCGGCACAGGAGAGAACATATTTGAGAAGGATGACTCTTTTGTTCTTCAACGATGTCCATATTCTATGACACAAATCAGTGATTGTTGTCGTAGATTATGTATGACTCGCAAGTCTGTTGAAAAATTGACATCAATGCTGCTCAAGAAAGAAAAAAAAATTTCCACCACGCGATCGAGCTCTGATCAGTAATTCTCTTGATAAAGCAAGATCGAAAACGACATAGTGTACCGCCAGCTAGTACGCCCGCTTGCTAAGAAGCTCTCAAAGCAGGCTGAACTCAGGGAAAATACACAGCATGAATGATATCGTCATTTGGTATATCGAAGCACACCTGCTTTAACAAAAAAATGGGCGTGCAACTTGTGGCTGTTTCTTTTCTTAAAAATCATTAACCTTCTACTAATTGCGCTGGAATTAAACAACAACAAGGTAAACTCTTGGCAGCCTGAGATCCGACGCATCCCAAGCACAGATAAGTTTTTTTTTGTTTGCGGGTTCCTTGTCGGACCGCTCACCAAAAATGAAGATCGTTTATTGTTGAATTTCGAGCGACTTCAAGATACAAGTAATTCACATTCCTATTTAGGCAACTCGGTTACAGATAAGAATTTGCCAACAATGAATTTTACTTTTTATCGAGAAACCCACCGTTCAACAGTGCTTGTGTCTTGAAGAATCTTCAGGATGCATGATTACCTACCTTTGGGCATCGGACAAGATAAGGCTTATCTTGCATCAACGGCAATGGCAAATTTCTACCAGGAATCTTTTAAAATGGTGCTGTTCTTTCAGCGTACCATTTTTGAACAACTTGTTTTCACAACTTGTTTTCGTTTGTCCTCTTTGAAAACTGTCCTTTGTCAAATCCAAAATGACTGAGAAAAAAGCACTTTCAGACGTCCAGATCACGGAGCTGGCTGATGTCTCTGAACCGTCTCTTGTTGAAAGAGATGGTTACGTTATCGAGGAATCCAGTGGTGTTAGAAGAGGACTCAAGACAAGACACATCACGCTTATTGCACTTGGTGGCATTATCGGACCTGGTTCTGTCGCCTCTGTCGGCACCATTCTGAGTGAGGGTGGTCCAGCTACTCTTTTGGTTGACATCGCGCTCCTGGGTCTGATTGGTTTCGCTGTGATGCAATCTATCGGCGAGCTGTCCTCGCTCTATCCACAGACTATTATGCAGCAGGCCAGCCGATTTGTTGACGATGCCTTTGCAGCCTTGATTGGTTACAACTACATCATCGCCTGGGTCGCGGTTCTAGCGAGCGAATACAACACGCTGTCGTCGACGCTCATGTTCTGGGGGCCGCAGGTCCCTGAATACGGCTACTTTTTGATACTCTGGTGCTTCTTTATGGGCCTTCAATTTCTTGGTTCCACCGGATACGGTGAGATAGAATACTGGCTGGCCCTTGGTAAAGTGGCTGGTATTTCAGCCTACTACATTTTCACCATAGTGTACATGTCTGGAGGAATTAAGGGAACGCCAGCCTTTGGTTTCCACAACTTTAAGACCCCATGGGGATCCCACTCTGCCATTAAGTCGCTCGCCATGGTGTTTGCCTACGCAAGTACTGAGTATTTGGGTATTGAGATGGTTACTGTTGCTGCCGCAGAAACGAAAAATCCGCCAAAGGCTATTCCAATCGCCATCCGCCAAACGGTGTTCCGGATCCTTTACGTCTACCTCTTCTTAATGCTGTCCTATGGAATCACCGTTCCTTACGACTCGCCACAGTTCTCTGAGTCTAAGAGCGCTTTGAAATCACCAATGACCATTGCTATCACAAATGCAGGTTGGAGTGGATCCAAACATCTGATCAATGCGTTCATCGTCTTTGTTGCCATCAGCGCAATCAACTCGTGCATCTACATTGGCTCGCGTACAGTCGTGAATCTTGCCGCAGAAAACATGCTCCCATGTTCAAAATACCTCAAAATGACCAACAAGAGAGGTGTTCCTTGGGTTTCAGCTATTGTCTTCAACTTGTTTGGATTCCTGTGTTTGATGAACATGAAGACTGGTGCCAAAACCGCATTCAGCTACCTGATCAACATTTCCGGTGTTCCAGTCTTCATCGTTTGGGCGGGAATAAGTTACACCCATATTCGCTTCAGACAAGGTTGGGTGAAATCAGGAAGAAGTGTCGATGAGTTGCCTTACAAGTCAATGCTTTACCCTCTCATGCCACTGTTCTCGATTTTCATGAATGTTTTCCTGCTGCTTGTCCAAGGCTGGATGTACTTTAAACCTTTCAACTATAAGATGTTTGTTGATTCTTACATTTGTGTGGCTATGGCCCCAGTGTTCTTCTTTGGATTCAAGTTTATGAAGAAGAGCAAATGGGTCAAATTTGATGAGATGGACTTCGAAACTGGAAGAAGAAAGGATTTGGAAGAGGTTTTGAGACTGAGTAAGGAAGCCAAAGAGAAGGAGAACTTGACAAAAAAGCAGAAGCTTATTGAACTTTTCAAGACCACCTTTTAAAGTACACACTAGTATATTATGAACAAAATATATGCGTTGAAATAAGACAGTTTGATAGTTGTAACAGCTTAAAAGGTTCTCGAATTTAGTCAGTTTACAGAAGCTGTGACGTTGTATGAATATGAATGTATTTAGAAATTTTCATACCTACATATTGAACAAACTCAATGTAAAAAGTAGTCAACCTTTTTCGGCAACACTAGAAAAAGCTTCGCATGTTAGAAGTGAATTTCAGTTCGCCAAAAAAAAGTAAGCAAAAAAATAAATGGACAAGTTGGGAATTGAACCCAAGACCTTTCGCATGCTAAGCGAACGCGCTACCAACTGCGCCACATGCCCAGAATATATTGGTATTTGGGGAGGGTTGGTTACATTCCTAGGGAGCATCCAGATTTGCTATTTCTTATGTATGTGATATTGCTGATCTCTTTACTGTGTGCTCGTCAAACCAGTCATTGCCATAGCAATATGGACCACTTGTTTGAATTAATCAAAAGACAACGACATGATGAACATTCGAGTTTGAACCTTCTAAGACTTCAAACACTTGGCAGTTCAGCTCGGGGTTGAACTCCGTGAGAGAATCTAGCGAAAACTTTTGCCGTTAATAGTTAGCTGGAAATTTAAAGCGTGGCATGTGATGGTACAAGCAAAATTTTCTCTATTAACGTATTACGAGAGCATTGATCAGCACACTGTTTCCATTCATTGAGAGGTAATTAGGATGATTGCGGGAAGTAGCAATCGTTCATTTTTGTTTAAAGCCTGAGGTTTGTTGACATGTTTTTTTTTTCGCGCAATTGATTTATTAAGGATTAACGGACTTAAAATCATTTTTCTTTACATAGTGTCGGGGTTTAAACTTAACTCCGTCCATGTTTTTATTACTGCTCTGTATGAACCAAGCTTGAACGAGATTGATGGTCCTGGGATGCAAGTTTCAATTGGTATAAAAGGCAATGTAGATGTACACGTCAATGTAGAACTTTGAAATGGGCTCTGAGCACAAGCAAAGAAATGAGTTCAAACAAATTTAATGCCACCTCCACTGCGGAGGACGTTATCAAGGGAATTGATTTAACAGGGAAAAATGCTCTCGTGACCGGAGGTTACTCAGGACTCGGTCTGGAAACTGTGCGGGTGTTATCCCAAGCGGGTGCGCACGTGATTGTTCCAGCAAGGGATATCGAACGGGCCAAAAAGGCGTTGGGAGAGCTAGCCGACAAGGTTGAGCTTGCACAGCTCGAATTGTCTGACCCAGAGTCGATCAAGAAGTTGGCAGACACCTTTGTCGCCTCTGGTAGACCCCTACACATTCTTGTGCTGAACGCAGGCATCATGGCCGTGCACGATTACACCAAGGATAAGCAAGGGAACGAGATTCAATTTTCAACCAACTTCTTGGGACACTATCGTTTAGTGGTTGGATTATGGCCTGCACTCAAAAAAGCAAACGGAGCTCGTGTGGTGTCCGTTTCGTCAAATGGTCACATGTTTTCGGACATTCGGTATGACGATCTTAGCTTTGAAAAGGGTCCTTACATTCCCTTTGAGGCATACGGACAATCGAAAACCGCCAATGTTTTGCTGGCTATTGAGTTGGATAAATTGGGAAAACAGTTTGGAATTAGGGCGTTCTCACTTCATCCAGGTGTGATATACACCAACTTGGTCCGTAATATGACTGAACAGGATATCAAGGAGGCAGGTTTCTTGGATGAGAATGGAAACTTCAATGCCGATTTTGCCCAATTGTTGAAGACTGTTGAGCAAGGTGCTGCTACTCAGGTGTTTTGCGCTGCAAACCCTCTTGCTGAAGGTGGAAAGTACTACGAAGACTGCAATGTTGCAAAGGTGGTTTCTGAGCCTAACATATCCCTCCCTTCGACAGTGGCTGCTTATGCAGTTGATCCAGAAAATGCTGAGAAACTGTGGAAGGTGACTGAAAAATTAACTGGAGTTACAATTTAGTTAATAATATTTTTGGTGATCCATCGAATGATTTGCACTTATCAACTTCTCGGAGCAGGTTGCTGCCAAAGGACAGTTGAAAACTGTATTACATATGTAAATAACAAGATTTATCTTGACTTGGCTGATTTCATCTCTCGTCAATTGAACTAGTGATTTGAGAGTCAGAAATCCAACCAATATTCAATGTCCAGGGGGCTGTGTAAACTTACCACTCTGTCAACTCCAAAACCATACGATCCAAGGCGGGTCTTTGGCTCCAACTGAAGATCTTCCCAGATACTGGTGTTGTTGCACGTAGCTGCTGCCGAGGTCATTTGTTGAGCTTTCTTTCGATGAAAAGAGCCTGAGTGAAATGAAGGACCAATCTACAATTCTCCACGTGGATCAAGGGGTGATCAGGCAAAAGGTGTGAAGAAAGCCGCAGGTGGAACCACACACAGGTGGACTTGGTTTACCGGTACACTTTGTAGCTGAATTTTGATTCTCTGTTATTGCTCTTTTGATCCGCTTCTTTACAGTGGAGGTTGAGCTTATTTGCGTGTTGGAGTTTGCCGAGCACTGAACGCTTGTCTCTTGGTAGTTGTCCTCCACCACAGGGTGAGTGTTCTCTGTGCAAACATGAACTGTTGTCACACTAGAATTGGATTAACGATATTTTCATTGCCTATACCATCCTGTTTCTGGGGGAACTTGTGTTAGCTAATTAGCTGAGCAGAAGATAAACTATCAGCCCAATTTGGTCAAACTATAGAGACTCCTGTCAATTGCTCAGTCACCTTCCACAGCTTCTCAGCATTCTCTGGATCGATTGCGTAGGTAGCCACACTCAAAAGATCAGTAGGATTGGGCTCTGAAACCACCTTGGCAACATTGCAGTCTACATAGTACTTTCCACCTTCGGCAAGAGGGTTGGCGGCACAGAAAACCTGTGTGGCAGCGCCTTGCTCGACAGTTTTGAACATTGTGACAAAGTCTGCGATGGGCTTTCCATCATCGTCAAACCAACCCGTCTCCTTGATGTCTTGTTGAGTCATATACCGGGTCAAGTTGGTGTTGATCACGCCTGGATGGAGTGCGTAGGCTGTAATCCCAGACTTTTTCCCCAACTCATTCAGTTTGATGGCCATAAGGATATTGGCGGTTTTCGACTGTCCGTATGCCTCAAATGGAACGTATCCCTTCTCAAAGTTGAGATCGTCGTACCGAATGTCTGAAAGCATGTGACCACCTGATGAAACTGACACCACACGGGCTCCCTTTGAGAGTGAGGGCCATAATCCAGCCACCAGCCGATAGTGTCCAAGGTAGTTGGTGGAGAATTGAATTTCGTTCCCGTGTTTGTCTTTGGTGTAGTCGTGAACAGCCATGATGCCTGCATTAAGCACAAGAATGTGTAGGGGTCTTCCAGAGGCAATGAAGGCATCTGTAAATTTTTTGATTGACTCGGGCTCGCTCAAGTCAAGCTGTGCAAGCTCAACATTCCACTCTCCCAACGCCTCCTTGGCTCTCTCCGTGTCTCTTGCCGGGACAATCACATGGGCACCCGCTTGGGAGAGAACCCGCACAGTTTCCAGGCCAATCCCGGAGTATCCTCCGGTCACGAGAGCATTTTTTCCGGTCAAATCAATTCCCCTGATAACGTCCTCCGCAGTGGAGGTGGCACTAAACGACGTCATTGGGGTGGAGGAGTCTTCACTTGAAAGAGCAGGCCAATTTCTCCACCTTTTATACAAAGGTACTGGGCGGACTTTACTTTAACTCCGGTTGAACAGAAATTTATGCGGACCGAAATCCGTCACGGGGTAAAGCCATGCCATGCGGAACTCGGTTTTCAAGGATGTCGCGTACTGTGATGCTACACCCGATTGATGGATCTACTCTTGAGAGATCCACATCTAAACATTTGTCCGTGGAGATTGTTTACTTTCATGGACGAGCAAGATTGTTCCGTAATCGAGTGATAGCCCATTACGGCAGCTGTCTCTCCTCTTCTCTAGTTTCGAAAACCCTCAAATGTGATTGATTCATGGTGGCGTTTCGGAAATAATATTCCATCATGTCAGTAGACTAGAAGCATGTTTTACCATGACTTCAGCCTACGCTTTTGAAAAACCTGAAAATGGATTTCTAAACGCGGTTCACGCATTCAGCTGTCGTTTGCTACCTTTGACAACAAAAATGACAAACAAAGTGCTTTTCGAGAATCTGGATCCCGAACTACGTTTGCATACATAGTTCGATCCACACCGTCACCACCTTGCCCACCTCGCTCACAGATGCTTTCCAGTAAGTTTCTCCGACAGACTCCAGAGTCTGCCCTCTTTGTCTAGCGTTCGGTCGTGAACAGCCATCACGCCTGCAGTAGAATGTGAAGAGGTCTTCGGGATTCAACAAATCTTTCAGCCAAAGCGTCAATGGACCAGTCAGATCCACGCAGTCAAGGTGAACTTAAAGCCAGATCACCCAATGCGACCTCGCAGGGACGATAACATGGGCTCCTTTGGCGAGCAATGCCTTAACGGATGCGAGGCGAAGTGATCAAAACATACATTTCCTTGAGATTTTCCTGATAGGCTGTAGATTCACTGGTAAATCCGGGATTGGGTGTTGAGCAGTCATTCTTGGCTGAGAACAAACTAATCTAACTGTTGTAATCATTTGAAATTTTCATGCAAATTCCGCTTCTCGCATAAAAACATCTCTGCACCGCGTGAGTTTTTTCGGAGGTGCTGGCAGATTCCCCACATTTGATAATAAAAACAATTTGCCAACCTCACTACTTACTTGAGACAGACAAAGTGCACAAATGAACTGGGAGTGCCCGAAGTACACAAATCTTGGCCGCTCAGATCTCACGCTTGTTTGATTCATGTCTTTTGGATGCAAATCTTGGGCTGATTGGGTGACTGAAGATGAGGAAGAAGTTCTCAAGAAGGCGTACGATGTTGGTTGATACTGACAGTCTGAGATCCTTTTAGCAAAGTTTTTGCAAAAGTACTCCATTCCACGTGGAAAAGTGGTCATTTTATCCAAAGTGTTTTTTTCCTGTCATTGCCAAGACGGACGGTCCAAATCAGAGGAGTACCGCCAATTTTCCTGGACACGAGTTTGTCAACAGGAAAGGACTTTCGCGTAGATACATCATGGAGGAGGTGAAGCGGGCACCTACATCGATGTCTACCAAATCCACCGGTTTGACTGGCTCTCCACGACTGCATCCAGCAAGATCTGGTGAGGTACGCATCAAAATGTACCAGTTTCTCATGATGCAGAATGTCGCAGAGC